>JAIOTZ010000134.1:0-82998 GCA_023374045.1 Limonium bicolor
TAATGGTGTAGTATCAGTGATAGACGCTGAGTATGCCGGGCCTGGACCCTAATGGTCACTTGTCATTTTAACCACCTTATTATTAGGTCGGTTTTCATGCTTTACCATTTTACAGTTATAGCAATACTGTAATAAACATGTATACTACACAATATTCATCCATCCAAATATTCATAGATATTCACCATCCATCCAATCACAAACCATTTAATAACACAATCCACAATTATATATCGAACGTATCGAAAATAACAATATAATGTACAATGTACATTCGCCGTAGCGTACAGTGCTCATATTTAATTTACCTTAGCCTCTCGTAGGCTCCCTCCAACCATCAACACACAATAAAATAACCACAAGTATAACCAATGAAAAACAAAGCGAAACAACGAGAATAATAAACAAGTATTAAGTCTCTTCCATGGTATTGTTCGCCACTGTATAAGTCTAATTGTTTTAGTTGTTCAGTTATACCTAGTGACAATGTCTCGTTTAAAACGACATGTCTCTAGTTACCCATATATTATGGCGGGTCACCCACGGCAGTAGCCACTCCAACGGTAGAGTCTCCGACCAACGAGCCATTCTAGCTCACGGGAAAATTTTCTTGATACTTACGGACCCGTACGCGGACATCCTGGTATCGTTTTTGTGATCACAGCGGCACCAAGAGCCACATCCTCTTGGCTTTACTTCCATTCCATTAATTAATTAATTATACCATCGCATCGCATTACCAAATTTTCTAACACAGCAGACTAAGGTCATTAGTCCAATCCGGAGTCTGTAAACTCGGGATCCAGTGCTAGATACAAGAGCGGCGTATAGAAAGACCAATGCTCCGTATAAAAGTCTCAGATAATATGTATATGTTATTATCATAGTGCTACAACGTTTTACTTACGTTCCTTATATTTCATATAAGATAGCACCATAGCCGCTAGTTCGTTTTATATATATAGGTTCATATATACGAACCAATACTGTTAACTCAACAACAGTAATGATAAGCAGAGCTATAAATATACAGTTCATGCATATTAATTATCACATTCAGACAAACAATCTTATCACAAATCACACACACAACATACAAGTTATATCAACCCAAATCCGAGCCCAAGGAGCAACCTTAGGACAACTCGGATCAAACCCCTTTACATACCGTTACCCTGATCGTATTACGGTGGAGTATGAATCAGCAAGGTCCTATGCTCCGTGTAGTCCGCTAGCTTGTCAAGCGTCCTTGTCAGAAGTATAATCTAAACGGTATTAAAACTATAAGTCAGTCTCCATGACTAACTACATCCGATATTTCCGAATTATAAGTAACCCCGACAGTTCACCCCTGTTTTCTACAGTTGTTTGTTACAGGTTTTTCTAAAACAGTCGGCTTTGTTACTTAAAACGCGTACGTCAAAACTATTTCAACGTTAAGTTTGATTCCTTATATTTCTTTTAATCTTATCCACATCTAGTTTAGGTACGTAACCTATAGTTGCATGTATACATGCATTCTTATATTATATTGCATTCTAAAATTCATAACTTATAGTCCGTAACTATATTTATTTTTTTTAAATAACCACCACCATTAAATCATATGGTTTCAACCAATAATATAATATATATCACCTTATATACATCATTCTGTGTATGTATATATTATTTTTACCAGTAGGTAATTCTCATGAGTTTCATAAACTCTTATATTTTATGTTACATTTTATCATCTTTTATTAGATGATTATTCCCATCAGTTGTATTATATTATACAACTTATATTAAGATTATTATCCTAATATCATGTAACATTTTATGTTGTATAATTACAAACCTAAGGTTTATTCCATAAACACCTTAGTTTATAAATCCCATTTATTTATAGTTTGTCACATATTTTTGTGAGTACCCTTCCTATAATTACTTCCATCTAAACCATATCATTGTCATAACATTTATGACATTGTAGACCATAGTCTAAAATCTCATTTTCCAATTCTTATTAATTCGGTATAGCCCTTGAATTTATTTAAATTCCCTTTTTGACCACATAACATCATGTAATGTTATACCAAAATACTAATACCATTTGATATGATATTTTTATTTCCTTTAACTTATAACCTATAGTTTTTATACAAAACTATTGTATATTGCCTCATAGGCATATATTAAACCTTATACTTTTCCTTAAACCATAATTTCCTTTATTTACGAAATCACCCCTTTCTTTTTACCATGTTATATATACCATTTACATACATACATAATACATACATACATACATACATACATACATACATACATACATACATACATACATACATACTACATACATACATACATACATACATACATACAACATACATACACACATACAGACATACATACATACATACATACATACATACATACATACATACATACATACATACATACATACATACATACATACATACATACATACATACATACATACATACATACATACATACATACATACATACATACATAGAGTGTTTATGGCATTCCTTAAATATTATTGTCATAGCTTGAGGAAGGAGAATTAGAAATAACATGCTTCTATTATTTATTTATTTATTTGTTAGGGAAGGGACTTCTTAATTCTTTAATTTACTCTCTTCCTTTCTAAAACTTCTATTCACGTTATTTTTCTCCTTCCACTTCCCTGATGTCTATTCACGACAGTTTCATCGCTCTCAAACCCTCATCCCTTTGCTCATCCTCTTCTTCAATTTCTTTCAATTGTAATCGCTGGAGGTCTATAGATGGAATTGTGTTCGTCCGTCGGTCGTCAATCTGGTTGGATTGTAGATTGTTTCTCTTCTCCATTAAGGCTTCCTCTTCTCTTTTCTAATTCTGATTTTGTATTTAGGGAGCGGTTCAATTCGAGGGATTATCATTTGACTGGAGATTTGGGAAGGCGATTCGTAGAGTCCGCAGAGATGGCGTAGCGACGGATGTGAGGTAGGTGGTAGATGGATTCAGTTGTGTGTGTTCACCCATGGGGGTTTCGGTCAATGTTTCCGCATACGTTTATTTGACTCAGATTTGTGGTGATTTGGGTGATTTCTGATTTGCGTTTCTAATGCGTTAAAACCCCGTGGGTAGTGTTTTGATTTGCGTATTTTGGTTAAGTAAGTATTGCTTTGACAATGGTGAATCTACTTCTATGGTTCCCTTCTGTTTTGTGAACTTTGAGTGCTTCTGATTTGAGAGTTCGGATTGTTTATTTGCCCTATGTTTGGTGATCGATCTCTGTCTGATTTGTTCTGGTTTTGACCTTCTAAAATTGTCATGGTTATGGTTTAAAGACTTTGGTTTCGTACTGCATTTTTGACATTGTTTTGAGGACTCTGTTCGCATCTGATTTCGTTCTGGAAATTGAACTTTTCGACACGTCCGAACTTGGAAGTTCGGACACGCTCTATTGCGTCTGGATTTTCTGAGAGTTTCACTGTGTCCGAACTTCCGTCCGAACTTGGAAGTTCGGATACACCCCGTTTTGCGCCCTCTGATTTTCTCTTCGACATGTGTCCGAACTTTGAAGCTCGGACACATGTTTGGACTTCCCACGAGTTGTTTTTCCGAAGGACGTCCGAACATCCGTCCGAACTTGGATGTTCGGACACCTTGAAATTTTCTGCAGATTTGAGTTCGACTTGCGTCCGAACTTTGACGTCCGGACACAAGTTCGGACGACTCTCTGATTTGACCATAACTTCTTCGTCTGAGCTCCGTTTTGAGTGCCGTTCACGGCGTTGGATTCCTCTTTCCGAGTGCTATCTTTTTTCTTGTGTTTTGGCATGTGTTTAAGTGTTTCCTGATTTTGGG
Organism: Limonium bicolor; assembly: GCA_023374045.1. NCBI lineage: Eukaryota > Viridiplantae > Streptophyta > Magnoliopsida > Caryophyllales > Plumbaginaceae > Limonium > Limonium bicolor. The sequence goes on from JAIOTZ010000134.1 coordinate 3,862, forward strand.
GTCTCTGATAAGCCTTTGATTCCTAATTTGCTCTGGAAATGTGATCCAATCTTTGACTTCAGTTTTGCTTTGGTATTTACTAGTCGGGTTCGACTTCTGTTTTGCTAAGGCTTTCCGTTGGTAAGCTCCTTCTCTGATTCTGCTAAGCTTCTGATTTTGCTAAGCTTCTGATTCTGCTAAGCTTCTGATTGTGTTTAAGCTTCTGAGTTTCGTAAGCTTCTGATTTCGTCAAGCTTTCAGCTTCAGTTTACCTTCTGCTATTAAGTGTATGTTTTGACCACTGCTTAGCCTCTTCTGTTTTAGACTTCTGCCTATTTGAAAGTCTTCCGCTTTGACTCTGGTTTCGCTCTGGCTAAGCGCTTCTGTATTTGTATAAGTATGTATGTTCAGATTATGTTTTGAGCATGCTCAGCTGATGAAGTTTATCACCTGCTGAGCAATAGTTTTGCTCACCCCTATCTCCGTCTGATTTGCAGGTTTTAGTTCGTGCTTGGAGATTCAGCTCTTACTTTTCGTTTTGGCATTTGAGTTTTGTATTTAGTTTGTTTGGCCTTAGGGCCCAGTTGTATTTAGATTATGCTTTGTAATTCAGTTTGGCTTCTGCCTGTGTATTGTAAAGACATTTTGTAATCGTTTATCTGGTATTATATGAGCATCAGTTTCTGTTTTGGGGTTTCGATAGTGTAGCCTTGCGTGTCTTAGGTAATAAGTGCGCGGTGTGTAACGGTCTCCCAACCAGGGTGGTTTTGGGGTCGTTACAGAGCACGCTTGCAACCTTGCGTGCTAAGCCACTCATGACTTAAGTGTGCTTGCAACCTTGCGTGCTAAGGTTGCTATCATCAAAACAAAAGGAACTTGTCTTAACAATTTCCCCCTTTTTGATGATGACAACCTATATACTCATATGTACTTGGCAATCAAAAATTGAGAGATTCCCCCTAAGAAGGGTTCCCCCTGAGTTTATTAAGGGTTTTTAAGAATGAAATTTTTTTAACGAATGATAGCATAAGTGACAGCTTTTATGTTATACCATAGATAAAAGTTTCATTCAGATGATACATAATACAAGGACGATAGACATAGTCTCACAGGTACTCTCACATGTACATATACTTTTCTTTCCCCCTTTGCCATACAGCAAAATATGGAGCAACTACACGACGTAAGATGTTGTAAATGCCCTGACATTTCATAGATTACAAACTACAAAATATGATCAAGATAATCTAGATTGAGTGACGTAGTTGGGTATCCCATTCATAATCCTCTGAGCAAGTAGGCTCATCCTCCGAAAAACCGGCTTTGATCCAAGAAGGTTTGGCTTTGGTTGCGGTGATCAAAGGTGATCAGCTGTGGTAGAAAGGTCAAACTCATCAGAATCTATGGAGAACTCCTTGCAATGTGGAGAACGTAAGATGTTGTAAGGGAGTCAGAGTCTGGTTGAACATAGCTTTAAGCGACGTATTTCTTTGGGTGTTTGGTGGTCATAAACTTGCGAATGATGAAGTGAATGGTTTGCTCATTCGAGCTGGATGAGCTTTGTGGGTATTGAGCCATTGCGTGAGATGATTGTGAGTGGTAAAAGGAGTATGCAAGTTTTATAGACACTTTGGATATGCTCAACGACTGATTGGTGAGTGGCATTTAATGAGGTGCTACGTCTTGTGGGCTATGTTTGTAGGCTTTTTAGGTGTCAAGGTCAGAGTATGGATTAGTGGAATGGACGGGACTAAATATCTAAGATCATTTGGTAATTTTTAATCAAGGAAGAAGCAGCCAAGATAATAAATTATTTCGTACCCATCATAAGCATTCAAGTAACAAAAATCAGTTGCATTTTCATTGATATCCAAAAGGTATTGTGAAACAGATAGTCAAAGGCAAAATAGAACATTTGATGGAAAAGAAAAATCTAGTCCTAACTCTAGCTCTCACGGTCTCACTCGAGTCTCTATGAGACAAGGAACACTCAGGCTATATGGGAATCTATAAAATCTATCGCTCCTTGAACCATGTGATGGACAGTTGGTTCGGTGGAGACAGCCCGCACAGCGGTAAGAGTGACTCTTACACGCTGAAGAACGTCCCGAGTTAAAGTATCCAGACTGGTCCCCGACCTGTCGTGGACCGGTGAGAGACTTCTCCTCCTTTTGATTCCTGAAGCTCTTGCCATCGGTCTAGGATCTGACCTTGCATCTTCGCTCTTCGTGGGCGTCTGGATAGCCACGAGCTTATCTCTCTTAGTCTTTATCCCCATTTTGGATAGCATCTCGGAGCAGATGCAGTCTTGAGCGGTGCACACGCACTCGTGGAACCTGTCGGTGTCCACTCCACTCTCTATAAGTGCCGCGGTGACCACTCCCCCGTGCACCAGACCTTGGTTAACTTGACGACTCTCATCTAGAGTGAGGAGAATCATGGCAGGCAGATCAATTTTCTCCTTGGTCTTGAGTGCGAACAACAACCTTACATCCCGTGCATTGACAATGCGGGTGCACTGGTTCCTTGGGGTGATGTTGTGGGTGACTAAGTTGAAAAGGACTCTGTCGGTGATGGACATGTCCACGACATTGAAATTTTTCATCGTTGCTCCTTTGTTGAGCAAGTTTACCATCTTTCTTCCTTGGTGTCCTAAGTCATGCCAAGTTGTATCCTTAGGGATGATCAGACCTCCTGGCTTTAGGTTGAAGGTTTTGCAAATCCACGACTTGGAGACAGTAACTTGAGCCGTTTGGACCATTGAGTAGAGGTAGTCGTCATCTTCATCTCTTTGGAGTGGTCCAAGATATCTCATATGCTCCTTGAGCAACTCGGTGTAAACAGGGATAGGCTCCTAGAAGAAGTCTACACATCCTTGGAACTCCAACAGCTCGATGATCTCTCCTAGGTCCATCTTCTTCATCTACTATCCAACGTCTTTGGTAAGACAGGACATGAGTGGTCGTTGATGTTCTCGGCCTTGATCAATGGAGGCTCTAGTTCTTCGAGCCTTTCTAGACGCTTCAAGGGCTGTGGAGGTTGGGACTTGGCAGATGATTTTTCTACATGAGCAAGCTCCTCAACTTCCTTGGTGCTAGAGGAAGCGCCCATCTTTCTTTTACCCTTTGCTTTCTCCAAATGAGCACGCTCCTCGAGCGTGTAGATGATAGGTGATGACGATTCTATGTCGCTATCACCATTTTTATGTTGTCACTGAGGTGTTGGTGTAACACCCCAACTAACAACAACACACTTAACAACTAACTGCAGCGGAAAACATCCTTCATCACATTACTTAACTCGTTGGTGTTACACGCCGTTAACCACCCACGTGGCTAACAAGGCTATTACATATACATTGTATCGGTCTGATGGACTAGATTCCCGAGCAACTACACACTACTATCCCTTTCCATTAACAACAACCATTATACATATACATTCCAACTGTACCGAGTATTTACAAACTAATGCCGATAACAATTTTGGTCTTACTACACCTACAATACATACTCAATTTAAATGGCTACCCATGTACAACCACTACCCCATCCTACTCTCGAACGGCTTCCAGCTCCTTGTACCTGAAATAGGAAAAAGAAGAAAGGGTGGCCCCCCAGGGGCTCAGCACCTTTGCTGGTATGGTAATCCCGCAGCCCGCATGCTACCGGGCCACGCACAACTAATTGTCGTCTTAGCATGCGGTTGATTATATTTTAACCATGCATTTAACCGTAAACACATAACACATTACATACACACAACAATAGGGCTCAACAAACAGACATCACATCTACACTTAATAAATCACTCATTGTGTTCTTTAACCCTAGAGTGTTTCTCCTCTAATGGAGCTACTTCCTTAATAGACGACACTTTCCCACTAATCGGGTCATCCTCAAATGCCTCTTATTATAAACTGGGATTCATATCCATGATCCACATACTCCACATTTTAATCAACATATAACATCACATCACAATAATCATTGCAATACATCAATAACATATAACATAACGGGTACGGATCTCTTTAGGAACTGCCCCAAACATAATTAGTTCACTGGAGAGCCTAGAGAATGCTGTCAAACTCATGCTAAGCTCATTTACATAACTCGTTACCATCCTTTTAGACGAACGGATAACTTAACACAAAGATGGATCGGACATAGTTATCCGAACACACCGCACAAACACATGTTCCCCCTAGACCGATCATAAGTCAGAATAGCTAAGATTTGGAGTAAGCTAGTGGGAGATCGTAATCCAAGAAGGAAAAACAACCATAACAGAGAGGAAGGTAAAGCAAGGATGGATACCCACTCCCAAACAACGCGCGACCGGAACGACCGGATTCCTCACCCCCCATAATATATATATAAACATAGTTAAGGGCTCCACTGTGGAACCTATCACATCCATACACCATACAGTATTACAACTGGGTTAAACACACAAGGGAGGTCCATACATTCACACACAAACATCACACAATTAACTCACGCATAGCCGTGGTTAGAACGTCCCATGGTTCGGGTCGTTAAATCCGAATACCGATCTCTCATGTGATCCTAGACTCAGTTAGCTAAGGTTTAACACTTTCGAGGTTAAATGGTATCGAAACTAGACACGCCACATATATGAATTACTGTAAACTCATTACATAATTTTATCTTATAACGTGGCAAACATTCAGAAAAACACATTGGCATACAAGCCGGTGTAATCCGGTAGGACGCAGGTTGCAAGAAAACCATACCTGTCACCGGGGTTTCACTCTAACGTGCCATCACATGTTCCTCGTAACATCTTTGAACAACTGATAACATTACATTTACTTTCATTAACACCGGGGTAACTTGTTTGTTTATAGTCTAATGCTCATGACTTACTCCCGTTAATTAGTTAGACAACTTCACATTTTTAACTCGTTTTACTTTTTTTTCATTTTAATACAACTTTTCACCCACTCAATTATCATTATAACTCACTTAACATGTCCTTAACAATCTCATAACATCATTACTTATCAATCCCCATCATTAGATATCATTTTCTAACCTTAAACAAAGTTTTTGGTCAAAACAGTACCATGTCCGAACTTGTGTCCGAGTTTCCAAAGTTCGGACTTTGGTTGAGACTCAATTGGGTGAAACCAGACGTATGTCCGAACATGTGTCCGAGCTTTCAAAGTTCGGACATAGGTCGAGGAAAAATCAAAGGAAAAATTTTGAGTGTCCGAACATGTGTCCGAGCTTTCCAAAGTTCGGACACAGGTCGAGGAAAAACCAGAGAAAAGAGACGGGTGTGTCCGAACATCAAAGGCCGGACAGAAGTTCGCACACTAGTCGAAACTCAGAAAATTTAAACGCAACAGGGCATGTCCGAGCTTCCAAATTCGGACGGAAGTTCGGACGTGCCAGAAAACTCATCTTCTATATCCTTAAACACTTACTCATTTCTTGCCAAAATGCTCAACACTTATAATGTTTCCTCCCTCAGGTTTATAACATGTTTCTACACATTATTTAGCCCACCAAAACACTTTATGTCCGTCCTAGAATTTTCTTCACAAGTTCAAACATCTTTCTTATAACACCTTACTTCCTCATTGTTACCAACCTTTGTATAGATCCTTAACACAATCTCACCATGGCTTGAAGTATCCTTAACTCTCATTTGCATTCTAAATCCTCCAAGATAATGACAAGACACTTTAACACTTAAGAACACCTTAATTCACCTTCTTTCACCAATTTAAACCTTAATCATTCCTAGTTCAACCTAGGTCACCACACATCATTTAGACACTTAAAACTCCTTGTTCATTAACCAAATTTCGCCATAGCTTCTCTTGTATCACCTAACACCAAAACACATAGTTGTTAACTTTAATACAACCCAAGAACACTCAATGTTTTAATTCACATCCTTATACACAACACATGGCTTTTCATCCTTTAAACATCAAAGACACAACTTTACAAGGAACACCCTTTACACATAACTAAACCTCAAACTACACTACATCAAATATAGTGCATGAACTTAAATTGCTTAGCACTTAGGCCCTTAAATAACATGGCTCTTAGGCCCTTAAATTGCATAAACCTTAAACACTGAATTTCCCACATATATATTGCCTTTGACCTGCAAATACACTCAACATCACATATGCCTTTTAATAGTTCTCTTGAGAACAATTCACTAGCTCATTTTGTCATTGGCTCCTTAGGCATATTATCAAGCAACTCAAAGCTCAATTTCCTAAGACACATAATTACATCAAGATAGGTTAGTTACCTCTTCTCTTCCCAAACTTCTTTCTTGTTTCCTTGGATTGAAGATTAGCAAGGAACTTGATCACTTGTCAACCTTCTATCCACCACACATATAAGGGTAATGAGCTTAAGAATTCATACTTAAACTCATATACAAACCCTAGTTTAACATAAGTGTTTTAATACACTAAAATGATATTTACCTTTGGAATTTGAGAGGGAAACTTGAATAAGTAGCAAGATAGGAATCCTCCTAGCCCTTTGGAGATTAAAATGGAGCTAAGGAAGAACAAGAGAAGACACCATTAATGGTGAATTTTTGGACATGTACAAATATGAGAGGAAACTTTGATTTGCTTTTATTTTCCTTACCTTGGAGCAAAGGAGAATTACAAGGCATGAAAATATGAGCTCAAGCTCCTTCAATGGTGAATCTCCATGGCACCGAAATGATGCTTTTGAAGATTTGAAAAGATAGAAGTGTAGAGCTTGCTCCAACTAAGACAAATATGGTCTTAGAATTTGATTTGGTATATGGAGCTAGAAGTTACAAGAAATGGAAGTTGGAGAATGGCTACTTGCTGTAGCAAAACCGATGGAACTTGAGAGAAGATGAAGAAATCGGTGGGAATTAAGGAAGAAAGAAGAAAGTGAGGTGAGAGGTCTACTTTTGAAGATATTTATCATATAAAGGTAATTTCTTCTTTATACTTACTTTTCCTTCTTTTCTTTACTTATATTGTATATGGTGGTGAGTCACCACTTAGGAAACCGGCCCCCTTCCTATAATAGGGCATTTCATGACTTATGTTGACCATTTATTTAAGCTAAGTTGACTTAAGTCAAAACTAGCACTATTTGGGCACTATTCACTAACCAAGGCACATAATTGTGAAAATTTTGATTTCCCATTGATTTAGACCTCATAATGTGATACTAAGTAGTACACATGTTAATTGAAGAGTAATGATGGACATTTAGCCACTCAAAACCCATTTACAAGACATTTTTTCAACAATGTGCTTTAAGACTCCTTAAAGCACATTTTGTGTTTTAACTTGTTTTCAAGCTTGGTTTTCTTTGGTAATTGGTTTAATATGTTCATTAACATGTAAATAAGGTATAGGTACCTTTAGGTCTTATACAAATTTATCCCAAGCTTAGAGCACATTTTTGCCCATATTGACTTTAAGGTATTTATTTGTGTTTTGTTTGGTTTAATTGTCTACCAAGGTTTCCTAAGGACTTAATTAGCCTTATTAAATCATAATTGAATATTATTAAATCTTGGTAGGCTCTTTGGGTCCTAACCATGTTCACTCCAAGCTTAGAGCATGTTTTTGCTCAAACTATATTTATGGTACTTTATTGTTTTACTAAGGTTTAAATCGTTCACTAACGTTTCTAAGGCACTTTTTAGCCTCAATATACCATAGTTTAATGTTTAAGCAACATATGAAGGTTTGGGGTATTTCAATCTACCCCCCTTAAAAGAACTTCGTCCTCGAAGTTCACACTTCCCACACATCATTTGGATTAGAACACAGGGATTACTTGCAAATAAAACTTCCATAAACAAACATAATTTACATCATACCCTCGGACTTAATGGTCCGGGTAACATATACACATCCATACATAACATAACATACTTACATGATAACCTCGGACTCAACGGTCCGGGTATCTTAAAAACATTGTACTTACATAACAACCCTTAGACTCTCAGGTCTGGGTAACATAACAACATTTAGACACATAGGTCTAGGTAACATAACAACATTTAGACACATAGGTCCAAGTAATATAACAACATTTAGACACATAGGTCTAGGTGACATCACAACTTTCGGAACTCAACCACATTAGGACTCAAGGTCAAAATAATATTTATTACACATACCACACAACATGTCTTAGCATGTATGGTAACCAAAAATACCTTTTTTTTTATACACTGTGATCCCGCAGAACCCGGTCGCGATGGACACCTTCTGGTCCCAGACCTTTTGGGAGGTCTAAACAGTCACTTAATTTTTAACATATATACTTCTCATGTCACCGGTCCGAAGACAAAGGTTCATGCGTCCTCGGCTTGTGAGCAAGTACTACAAAAATATTCTTTACTAGGTTAAGTATAAGAGAATCCTTTATTTCAAATGTTAACCGACTGTTATGAAACACCAATTGAAAATCCTTTTGAAAACACATACAACTCCAAGTCCAACTTATGCTCTTTGCTTCTTTTCTTAGCGTGGTTATTTCTGACCACTTATAGGGAGCTTCAAGAATCATCCAACCCTGATGTGATCAGCATCAGTGTTGAACTATCCTTCCACCCTAATTTGTGTTCGGCTTCCCTTGATCTCATGAAAATCAAGTTTCACCTCCCACTTCAATTTCAAGCATCAGGTAAATCACTCATTTCCAATTTTCTATCTTTTAAGTCATTCTAGTCATAATCATACATCTCCAAGGGATAGAACTCCGTCTATCAGTTATCTCCATTCACTTAAATCCAGTTACCTAGGGAATCTTATTCTCACTAGGTTCTATGTCGGTTTCATACCCTCTCATGAATCACTATATTAAATATATACATATATTTTATCAAAATACAACACACGGTTTACTGTCAGGGTTTTTGTTCCCCGGGAGTTTCTTTACTCCCTTACACTTGTACTAACACACACCAGTTAACAAATAAACACACTTATCACAATGGTATTCACATCTTCTGTGCGCAATTACCACAATCAAACCATGAGTGAATGCGTATGTTTACGTAACACACACACCAATCATCAAAACAAATTATTTGTGCTATGCACACCATAGGTCACGTACACTTGTACGGTAATACACATTAAGCGGTTTTGCGCTCTACCCCCCTTAAAAGGGATTACGTCCACGTAATCAACCACTGAATATTGGTTTAAAAAAGTTCTACCATCGTGAAGTGTTTCAACTTCCATGCGGTACGTTATACAATGTGTTCTGCTTAGAGGACCTTAACCATATTGGCGGTTTAGTCCCTAAACCAAGAATTCTCATTAGAGTTTATTTAACTCATAACCGGTTTCGGTTCTGGCCTGTGAGGCTTCTAGGCATTAATAATTAGCCATTCACTCATGTTCACCATGCACATTCAACACTTGAATCACTGGCTCACTAGTTTCTGCTGCGCAACTTGACAACTATAGGGCTTAGTTTGCCCCATTCGTTATTCTTACTGTATTGTACATCCCCAATTATCACCTTTATCTTGGTAATAACGGTTTCTCAACCGATGCGTGGTATTTCTGACCGTGAGCGAATTCGGTGAGTTACAAACTTTCTATCCACTTCCACGATAGTTTACTGTGTATACTGCTACGTGTTTCACAATGATTGACTTGATTCCTTCCGACTTACTGTCGGTTGAGGTTGAGCTACAACCTAATGAGTAGTGCTCTCTTGGTTATTTCCCACACTTGAGGTATATTCCATACCAATATTTGGTATTTAGTGCTACTGTAGTCACTTGTTCTTAATCATGCCTCCACATTTGGTCCTGTACAAGTACTCTTTCATTGGTACGTCTTTGCATTTCCTATGCATCAGTCACTATGGCGTTATAAGCTGCTTTCTGTTTCCGCCACAATTAACATTTCCAGAATCCTATCTATCGCACTCGATCATTACTGTTCAAATGCAATACCAAACCACTCAGTCATACAGAGTGCAGAGGCGTAAACTCTTGACAGTAAATCTCTTTTTAGCAATGGAATCCACACTGAGTTCCTTATCACATAGTACCAACTACTGGCTTATTGCCCAGTCTGTTTATCATCACTTACCTTGCATCTCCACTGAGTTTAACCCATAACTGGTCTTTCTCATTGTATAACATCAACTTATATGGTATTCACTGTCATATTAGCTTCCACACATATACTTACATCATTCGTATTATGGTTCATCATTCATTTGGATGACTACAGAATGCTCCTTGAGCGTTGATCACTCGAGTCACAAGCCGGCGTTATTCAGCTCGGTGCTTCACTTATACACACATGCTACCAAACTATCTGTTCTCTCGCAATGACAACATGTTCAATCATTAACATGTTTCTTGAACTTGGTTCACATAACTACCGCTGTTGCGGTCTCACAATATTAAGAGGTATCCCCACTCTCTTAGCAGTGGTTCGTTATCCGCTTTACTTACTTATATAACATAAACTTTTACAATCGATTAAATTTATATAACATATCTTGTTTGTGGCATATAAGCCTTATTGTCTTGAGCTCCGCTCATTGTAGGCTGTCCACACACATGTACTTCTCTGTACCACATTACATGGTTTGGATATCATATTAGGCTCCATGACAAGGTCGTTGCATTCCGTTTCCTTTCATGGGATGCCCCTTAGGATTGTCAGTCCGTCTCCTGACAACTTATGTCTGAACTAGGTGTTAGTTTCAACCCTTGTGTTTCTATCACGTTATTTCGTTCAACTATCGTTGATGCGAACACCCTTCAAGGATTGCTCCTGGATGTTGCTAAGTTATGCCATTACATCTGGTTCGCACTTATTGGTATATTCAGTTAGCCACGCCGTTTTGCGTTCTTAACTGGCCTATTATCTTCTTCTGTCAAGATCAACATTTCCTGGTAGTGTAGGTACTCATTCTGGGAGTTTCATCCCGTTCATTGCACATTAATGTGTCCACATTAGGCATCTGCTTGCCATGCACAGGCTGGGTCACCATTCCAGCTATCATGTTTATCCCTGGCATCCTTAAGACATATGCTATGTCTTTACATAACAGTTAGTGCACTTCGCACCTCCTGACTCTTAAACATTTCCTTGAAATGAATTCACTAATTCCTTTAGTCTCGTTAACTTAACTGAGTTCCTTTACTTTAACCATTCATGGTAATCAGTTGCTCTTGCTTGACTTTTACTGCTGACCGTAGTATGGAGTCGACTACTTCCCGTGTTCAGGACTCTACTCGTATACATATGTGGGGTACCATGCTCATACATTGCTACTTACCCAACTAACCCATAAGTAGGTCTGTCAGGCCCACAAGCTCCTATCGGAGTGCGGTCGTCCCACATTACTGTAACACCCCATCCAACAACAAACACATAACAACAATCTGCAGCGGAATACACACCTCATCAAATAACTTAACTCATTGGTGTTACACGCCGTTAACCACCCACGTGGCTAACAAGGCTATTACATACACATTGTACCGGTCTGATGGACTAGATTCCCGAGCAATTGTACATCACTATACTTTTTCATTAACAACCAGCTTACACTAACCTTACTAATGTACCGAGTATTACAAACAGATGCCGATAACAACTTCGGTCTTACTACTCCTACTGTATATATATAACTTACATGATTACCCATGTACCACGACTACCCCGTCCTACTCTCGAACGGCTTCCAGCTCCTTGAACCTGAAATAGGAAAAGAAGAGAAAGGGTGGCCCCCAAGGGGCTCAGCACCTTTGCTGGTATGGTAATCCCGCAGCCCACATGCTACCGGGCCACGCACAACTATTTGTCGTCTTAGCATGCGGTTGATTATATTTAAATCATACATGTAACTTAAAACACACAACACGAATCATTCCGCCTCAATGGGCTCAACAAACAGATAACATATCCATACTCGATAAGTCACTCATGGTATTCATTACCCCTAGAGTGTTCCTCCTCTAATGGAGCTACTTCCTTAATAGACGACAACTACCCATTAATTGGGTTATCCTTAAACGCCTCTTATCACAAACTGGGATTCATATCCATGATCCACATACTCCTCATTTTACAACATATAACATGCATCACATAACAACACATAACAACACTTTTCACGTTTCAACGTGCACATAATAACATCGCAATAGAAATTGCATTACAACAACAACACATAACATAACGGGAGCGGCTCTCTTAGGAACCGACCCAAACATTGATAATTCACTGGTGAGCCTAGAGAATGATGTCACCCTCATGATAAGCTCGTTATACAACAACAACAACACTCATTACCGTCCTAATAGTCGGACGAGTAACTTAAGTTAAGATGGTTCGGGTTTGGTGGCCCGAACACACCACACAAACACATGTTCCCCCTAAACCGATCATAAGTCAGAATAGCTAAGCCTTGGAATAAGCTAATGGGAGATCATAACCCGTGAGGGAAACAACCATAACAGAGAGAAGGGTAAGGCTAAGAAGGATACCCACTCCCAAACAACGCGCGACCGGCCAAACCGGATTCCTCACCACTGTTAGTACATACTTACTTTTAGATATTAGTTAGAACCCCACTATGGAGTCTATGACATCTACACACCATACAGTATTACAACTGGGTTAAACACACAAGGGAGATCCCTACATTCACTTACACATATCACACAATTAACACACGCATAGCCGTGGTTAGAACGTCCCAAGGTTCGGGTCGTTTAATCCGAATACCAAACTCTCATGTGATCCTAGACTCAATTAACTAAGGTTAACACTTCCGAGGTTAGATGGTATTGGAGTTGAACACGCCACATAAATGAATTACTGTAAACTCATTACATGTTTAATCTAACAACGTGGCAAACATACAGAAAAACACATTGGCATACAAGCCGGTGTAATCCGGTAGGACACAGGTTGCAAGAAAACCATACCTGTCACCGGAGTCCACTATACCATGTCCACTTATGTTCCTCGAGCAATTCTCGAACAACTGATAACATTACATGTACTTTTATTAACATCGGGGTAACATGTTTGTTTAAAGTCTAATGCTTATAACTTTTCCCCGTTAACTTAGTTACATAACTTCACTTTTTAACTTGTTTTACTTCTACATTTTAATACATCTTTTTTTCCCACTAAATTATCATTATAACTCACCTAACATGTCTTAAACAACCTTATAACTCATTACTAGTCAATCCCCATCATTACACATCATTCTATAACCTTAAACAATGTTTTTGGTCCGACCGACCTTACCGACCGACCTTACACAAGGTCGGTCCATTCCAGAACACATTACCGTCAAAAATTTCTACTCCGACCGACCTTGTATGTTCGGTCGCATGTTCGGTCCATTCCAGAGAGTTTCTTCCCTTGAAAATTCAGGCCCGACCGAACTTGCCAAGTCCGGTCCCATGTTCGGCCGATTCCAGAAACTTAATTCGTACACAAAATACAAGCCCGACCGACCTTGCAAGTCCGGTCCCCAAGGTCGGTCCATTCCAGAAACCAATTCTCGCAGGGTAAACTGGGCTCGACCGACCTTGGCAAGTTCGGTCGCAAGGTCGGTCTGCTCCAGACCCTTATTTTCCATTGCCCATTTAACTCCAAACTTCACCTCATATATCCTAATATGTCCTAACCTCATTTGGGCACTTCAAACACATCTTTAGCCATGTACTAAATTCCTTAAATCACCCACCAAACTATCATTATCATTCCACAAACTCCTTACAAAATCTCTTAATACTTGTACATTTTTCATTTGGTTTTCTAAGTGGTATTTCACCTATAATGACCACTATACCAAGATGTTTCCTCTACACCTTAGCATCATCTCTCAAACTTCTTTTCTTACTAACTAAATCTCCTTTTTCACATCTTACCTAAACATCATTTCTTCCTTGTACACCAACATTCCTAACACTTATGATATTCTCCTTAGGTTTCTAAGTGGTGTTCCATACCTATGATAACCACTATGCCAAAACCCTTTTTACATCTTTAAACACCATAATGCATGCTTCTTCCACTAGTTGAACACTTAACCATTCTCAACACTTCCAAACTCACCAAAACTCTTTTTTAAACACTTAGAACTTCTTATACATTATCTAAATTTTGACATGGGTTCTTCTAGCACATTTCTATACCCAAGCACATAGCTTTCACCATTAGACATTCAAGAACACCTAAATCCACCAAGAGTATTCTCACACACAAACACCTAGGTTTTCACCCTTTTACAACCAAAAACACTTAATCATTTAATGCACATTCCTTACACACAAACATATTGTTTTTCCTCCTTTAACCATCCAAGACACTCATCTTCACAAAGAATGTTCTTTACACACCTCTAAATTCTCAAACTACACTACATCACAATATAGTGCATAAACTTAAATTGCTTGGCACTTAGGCCCTTAAATAACATGGCTCTTAGGCCCTTAAATTGCATAAACCTTAAACACTGAATTTCCACATAGTATATTGCCTTTAACCTGCAAATACACTCAACATCACATATGCCCCTTAATAGTTTCCTTGAGAGCATTTTCTAGGTCATTCACCTTTGGCTCCTTAGGTATTTTATTAAGCAAATCAAGCTCATTTTCCTAAGGCATTTAAACTACATTGAGATAGCTTGTTTACCTCTTTTTCCTCACAAACTTTTTTCTTGTTTCCTTGTAAAACCGGTAGGGTGTTTGGTTGTTTTTCAACTTCTAAACAATGTACAAATAATAGAATGAGCATTCAAGCATTATGCTTCATCTCATTGTAAACCCTAGTTACATATATTGTTTTAAGGTATTAAAATGACTGTTTTACCATAGAATGGAAAGAGAGCTTGAATAAGTATCAAGAGAGAACTCCTCCTAGCCCTTGGAAGATTCAAATGGAGCTAAAACAAGCAAGGTGAAAACACCATTGTGAGGTGAATTTTCGGACAACACAAAACATGAAGGAAACATCATTTTTCTTTGAGTTTCCTTACCTTGAAGCAAAGGAGAACAACAATATGTGAAAAGACGAACTCAAGCTCCATCAATGGTGAATCTCCTTGGCACCGAAATGAGGCTTTTGAAGATTTGAAAAGATAGAAGTGTAGAGCTTGCTCCAACTAGAAGAATGATGGTCTTGAAATTGAATTTGGACCATGGAGCTAGGAGTTACAAGAGATCAAAGATGGAGTTTGGTGTGGTACTATTGCAAACCGTAGAAGAGAGCATGAAGGGAGGAAGAACCGTGTGAAATGAGAAGGAAGAAGAGAATGAGAAGGTAAGTTTGCTTTTGGAAGATATTTATGTTATAAAGTAACTTTCTTCCTTTACTTACTTTTCCTTCCTTTCCTTAATTGATTTCTTTAATATGTTGGTAACTCACCATAACAAAAACCGGCCCCCATTAGTAGTCTAGGGGTATGATAGTCTTAGTTGACCAATTAAATTACTTATAACAACATATGTTACAAACTAGCTTATTAAAGTTACTATTCACTAAAACAAGGCACATAGTTGTGAAATTTTTGATTTCCCATTGATATAGACTTACAAATGTGATACTATATAGTACACATGTTAACTAAAGAGTAATGATGGACATTTAGCCATACAAAACTCATTTACAAGACAATTTTTCAAAAATGTGCTTTAAGACTCCTTAAAGCACATTTTGTGTTTTAACCTGTTTTCAAGCTTGTTTTTCTTTGGTAATTGATTTAATATGTTCATTAACATATTTATAAGGTATAGGTATGACCATTAGGTCTTATACAGATTTATCCCAAGCTTAGAGAACATTTTGCTCTTATTGACTTTAAGGTATTTTCTTGTGTTTTATTTGGTTTAACTGTCTACCAAAGTTTCCGTAACACCCCAACTCAATCCAATTGTGGTCTCGCAACTTAAAGCATATATATATACATGTCACAGCGGAATTCTTTACAATCCAGGACCTTGCCACGGTCTGACTACAGAATATACCGAACTTTAGTACAACAATCTTAACCATATACATATCTTTCTTACAACCCCCTCACATCCTATACATTTTATTAACTCAAATTGCCATACGAGTGTACATGCACAACTCGTAGGCTACACTAAACCCTTAACTACTGTATCCTCTTCTTACTCTCGCGTCGGCCGCTTCCTGATGTACCTGTGTAGTAAAAACAGCCCCCAAAGGGGGTCAGCACGAATGCTGGTACGATCCCCTCATGGCCCTCAAGCTAACGTGGCTACGAAGACTAATTGTCGATAGCATGGAGGTTGATTAAATGCACAACATAATAGTAAATGCTGTAAACAACAATCCATATATGAACAATCAAAGTTCACACACAATGAACGACTTAAATGCGTTCCCTTAATTGGAGAGTTAGTTATTTAACTCCTTAAGTAATGTTCCCTCTTAACCTTAGTCCATCCTTATCTCACCTTAATCTTAGTCTTATCTTAACTTTAGAAACAACCATCCTTTAATAAGGAGTGGATGTTGCTTATCTTAATCCTAATTATACAAATCATCCTTTAAAAGGAATGATTGTAACTTATCTTAATCTTAACTTAATCTTAATCTTAACTTAATCTTAATCTTGACTTAATCTTAATCTTGACAGTACAAATCATCCTTTAAAAAGGAATGATTGTAACTTATCTTAATCTTAACAATACAAATCATCCTTTAAAAAGGAATGATTGTAACTTATCTTAATCTTAACTTAATCTTAATCTTAACTTATTCTCAGAATACAAACCGTTCCTGGAGGGGAATGGTTGTAGCCTAAGTTCAAACCTGGGATTTAGGTGATCCCACCGCACCATCTTAATGCCACCTACCCTGGACGGGAATCCAGCGTAGCTGAGCCGGCAACCGGCCCTAGGCTACAAGTCCGAAGACAAGTCCTTAAGCGGAGGGCGGATCTGATTCAGATACCGTCCCCCTTTTTCCTTAGCATGCATGACCGGAGATCGGTCCCGGGTTTCCTCACTCAAGTTCCAGTTAGTAATAGTCTCAAGACCATGTTTGTTGGTTAACCTCTTTCGGTTCATATCGTCCCTTATTAGGGGCGTTCCTTAATCTCACTCAATTCCTTACTAAACATTGGTTAGTAAGTTCTCACGGTATGTTGTGTTAGTTTTCAAACGTCACACAACAATACAAGAAATATAATATATTCCGATTGCATGCTTTATCTTGTTTAGTGAGCACACAAAAACAAATAGCACACAAGCCGAGGGACACCTCGTTAGCAAGCAGGTCACAAGAGAACTGTACCGTTCACCGTTGGTCGTTCGGCTGCTTACTCTCTTCTCGGAGTTCCGGATCCAAACTCCCAAGTCCTAAAACATTCATTCAGTTTTAGGTTGTTAATCACTTAACTTAATTCAACTTACTTAACTCTTAAGGATCCCCACCTAACACCTCTTAAGTCTTACAACTTAATCTTACAACTTAATCTTAAACTTTTAAGTTTATTCTTAACTTAATCCCTTAGGTCTTTATACCTCTAATCATCATTGCCCCCTTAATGGGGTACCATCAATACCACTAAACTCTCTTAGGGTTTCTTTCCCTTTTTTTTTCTTAAGGGTCGTCCGACCCACCGTCCGACCCACCCTCTGGGTCGGACCATTCCAGTAACTCTCGGGTTTGAAAAACCCTACATGTCCGACCCACGTCCGACCCAACCAACTGGGTCGGACCATTTCAGAAACTTATTTGCTCTCTAAAAATCACCCGTCCGACCCATGTCCGACCCAAGACCTCTGGGTCGGACCATTCCAGAACCTTTCCCTGGCGTTAAACAGAGGCCGTCCGACCCAAACTTGGGTCGGACCCCTGGGTCGGACGCCACCAAAACATGTCCAAAAATTGTTAAATCTTCACCAAACTACCCCTAAAGCCTTCTAATGTATTCTAACATCATTTAGACCCTTAAACCCACCTTAGGGCATCCTCCAAACACATTAAATCATTCACCAAGATTCTTCTCAAACTTTTACTCAATTCTTACAAGAAATTCCTAACACTTGTCAATTAATTCCTTATATTTCTAACATGTACATTTTGCCTAAAACTTCAACTAACCAAAGTGTTTCTTTTCTACCCATATAACTCCTTCTTAACATCCTTGCACTCCTTCTTTGCTTGTTAAACCTTCCAAGGTTATCTTGCATGTCCATGCACAATTTATCTCTTTTCACTTTTACTCATCACTCTTAACTCTTAAGCTTGCTTATACATTTCTTTCCATTATCTTAATACCTTGACATTGTTCTTCATTTACCTTAACCATGCAACACCCTCCTTAGACATTTCCACTTCTCTTATGCACTTACTCACCATTCTCATGATCATACCCTCTTACGTTTCTAGTCATTTTCCTTGATGACTTACAACATCCCCTTCCATTTTCACTTCCATCACCCAAGTCCACTTATTACAATCTAAACTAAACCTCATTAGTTCCTCTACTAACACCATCACTACTAGGCAAGCTTCCAGACTTTCATTGATATATTCCCAAGTTCATACCTAAATTCTCTTAAGCATTATACACCTTCTCCTTAAAACTTATGCACAAGTCTTACCATTCCTCATACCATGACGTTGTGTGTTCAATACACCCACCTAAACTCTAACTTCCTCCATAACCATTCTAGGGTCATTCTCATCCTTAAGAACTCCTTAGTTAACTCATTTCCACTCAATTCTTCATAATGACTCCTAGTAAATCCTAGGTCATATTAATTCACCCCATCACCTAAACACTTATTTTCTACTCAAATTTCGCCATAGCTCCTCTAGTATATTATCATACCCAAACACATTATTTCCTCATTTACCATCTCCACACACCTCAAGTTCTTCCTCATCATATCTCATCACCCAAACCAACTCATTCAACAAACTCATATATTGCAATAATCTTAATTGCATAGCACTAAGGCTCTTAATGACATGCTCTTAGGCCCTGAAATGACTTAAACTTAACAACTGAATTTCCACATATATAAGCTTTCAACCTGCAATACAACCCATCAATCGCTAGTAGTTATATTTCTTAAAATCCACCTTAACTTATTACTAACTCATTCTCATTAGATCCTTAATCAAAGTTCATAGCTTGTTTAAGTTCCTTTTCTTAGGTTATATACCCAATACACAATGTAAGCTCTAAGCTACATTGGTACTTATCTAAAACTCTTCCTTAATCTTAACCACCATTAGGTAAACATTTTACCTTGTTTTCTCAAGCTTATCTTAATCTCCTCCTTAGACCTTCTTCTTGCATAGATCTCGGCCACCACTTAAATTCCCCTTGCCAATGTTCTAATCAATATTCAATTACTCATATGAGTACTAAACAATGTACTAACCTCAAGGAATGAAAACCTAGGTTAGAAATGTGTTCTAAAACATAGAAGTGGATGATTACCTTTGAAGTCTCAAGATAGACTTTGGCATTGAATGAAATAGGACCTCCACTAGTCCTTGGTGAATAAATCAAGCTAGAACAAGGCATAAAAACATAGCCCCATGAGAAGAAATTTTCGGCCATGTAGAAGAAATGATGGAAACATGGTTTTTCTTACATTTTCTTTACCTTAAGAGAATGGAGAAGCTAATGAGCTCTTCAAACTTGATTTTCCTCCATCAATGGAGTTTTCCCATGGCTCCAAAATAGAGCTTAGAAGGATTTGAAAAGATAGAAAGGTAGGTCTTGGTCTAACTAAGAATAATCTATGCTCACTTTTTGATTTGGAGCTAAAATGAACATTTGGTGAGCATTTGAAGATGGAGCATAAATGGAGACTTCACTCACGGTTTGGAGCAGGGAAGAAGAAGAAGAAAACCGTGGGAGAAGAGAATGAATGAAGGAGAGAGGAGAGAAGTGAGCAAATATGAGATATTTGCTTTATTAAAGCAAATAGTAACTTTCTTACTTACTCTTCTTTTCCTTTCTTATTTGATGACTCATGTGGTGACTCACCTCTCTTAGAAAACCGGCCACCCTCTTAAATAAGGCTAACATGGTCTTTGTTGACCAATTAATTGACTTATGTTGATTTATGTCTTAACTAGCACTAAATAGTTACTATTCACTAAACAAGGCACATAATCGGGAAATTTTTGATTTCTCATTGATTTAGACCTCCTAATGTGATACTAATTAGTACACATGTTGATTAAAGAGTAATGATGGACATTTAGCCACTCAAAACTCAATTCTAAGACAATTTCTCAAAAATGTGCTTTAAGACTTCTTAAAGCACATTTTGTGTTTTAACTTGTTTTCAAGCTTGGTTTTCTTTGCTAATTGATTTAAAATGTCCATTAGCATATTACTAAAGTCTTATAATAGTATTTGGGTGCTAATCAAAGTCACTCCAAGCTTAGAGCACGTTTTTGCTCTGATTGCCTTTAAGGCACTTTCTTGTGTTTTCCTTGGTTTAAATTGTCTACCAATCTTTCTAAGGCATATTCTAGCCTTACTACATCATAATTTGATGTTCACTTAGCATACTTAAGTTTGGGGTATTTCATTTCCTAAGGACTTAATTTGCCTTGTTAAATCATAATTGACTATTATTTAGTCTTGGTAGGTTCTTTGGGTCCTAACCAAGTTCACTCCAAGCTTAAAGCATGTTTTTGCTCAAACTGTATCTTAGTGCTTTATTGCATTTTACTATGGTTTAAATTGTTCACTGATGTTTCTAAGGCACTTTTTAGCCTTTACATACCATAGTTTGATATTTAAACCACATATCAAGGTTTGGAGTATTTCAATCTACCCCCCTTAAAAGAACTTCGTCCTCGAAGTTTACACTTCCCACACATCTTGGATTAGAATACGAGGATTACTTATAGAAATAAAACTTCCATAACAAACACACTTTACATCACAACCTCGGACTTAATGGTCCGGGTAACACATTCACATCCATACATAACATAACATATTCACAAGATAACCTCGGACTCAATGGTCCGGGTATCTTAACAACATTTACACATACATAACAACCCTTAGACTCTCTGGTCTTGGGTAACATAACAACATTTAGACACATAGGTCTTGATAGCATATCAGCCTTTAGACACATAGGTCTATGTAACACAACACATTTAGACTCATAGGTCTTAATAGCATACACTTTTAGAACTCAAGGTCAAAATAACATTTATTACACATACCACACAACATGTCATAGCATGTATAACAATCAAAAATATCTTTGATATACACTGTGATCCCGTAGAACCCGGTCGCGATGGACACCTTCCGTCCCCGTGCCTTTGGGAGATCAAAACAATCACTTAAATTTAAAATTTCCTTGCGAGGTTAAGTAAGAGAACTTTAATTTTGTAAAGTATCTATCGACGTTTTATAAGTACCAATTGAAAATCCTTTTGAAAACACACACAACTCCAAGTCCAACTTATGCTCTTTGCTTCTTTTCTTAGCGTGGTTATTTGTGACCACTTATAGGGAGCTTCAAGAGTCATCCAACCCTGATGTGATTAGCATCAATGTTGAACTATCCTTCCACCCAATTTGTGTTCGGCTTCCCTTGATCGCATGCAAATCAAGTTCCACCTCCCACATTTTCAAGCATCAAATAAATCACTCATTTCCAATTTTCTATCTTTTTAATCATTCTAATCATGATCATAACATCTCCAAGGAATAGAACTCTGCCTATCAGTTACCTCCATTCACTTAATCTTGTTACCTAGGGAACCTTATCCTCATTAGGTTTTATATCGGTCTCATACCCTTCCATGAGTCACTATATAGTATATATACACATATTTTATCAAAATACAACACACCATTTCACATTTATACACTGCCGGGGTTTTTGTTCCCCGGGAGTTTCTCTACTCCCACACTTGTACTATCACACACAACTGTTAATAAATCAACACACTTATCACAATGGTATTCGCATCATCTGTGCGTAATTACCACAATTAAACCATGAATGGATGTGTATGTTTACGTAACACACACACCAATCATCAAAACAAATTATTTTATGCTATGCACAACATAAGTCACGTACACTTGTACGGTAAACACACTAAGTGGTTTTGTGCTCTACCCCCCTTAAAAGGGATTACGCCCACGTAATCAATCACTAAACATTTGCTTAAAATGTTCTGCCGTCGTGAAGTGTTTAACTTCCACGCGGTCTATTACACAATGGATTCTGATTAGAGGATCTTAACCATATTGGCGGTTTAGTTCCTAAACCAAGAATTCTCATTGGAGTTTGTTTAAACTCTTTGTTGGTTTCGATTCTGGCCTGTTAGGCTTCTAGGCGTTAATAATTAGCCATTCACTCATGTTCACCATGTACATTCAACACTTGAATCACTGGCTCACTAGTTTCTGCTGCGAAACTCTAGTAACTGTAGAGCTTAATTGCCCCTTTTTGTTATTCTTACTGTATTGTACATCCCCAATTGTCACCTTCATCTTGGTAACAATGGTTTCTCAACCGACGCGTGGTATCTTTTACCGTTAGCGAATTTGGTGAGTTATAAACTTTCTATCCACTTCCATAACAATTTACTGTGTAAATAGTTATGTATTTCACAATGATTGACTTTTTCCCTTCCGACTTACTGTCGGTTAAGATTGAGCTACTACCTAGTGTGTAGTGCTCTCTCAGCTATTTACAACATTTGGGGTATATTCCATACCGATATTTGGCAGTTAGTGCTACTGTAGTCACTTACTGTTAATCATATCTCCACATTTGGTTTTGTACAAGTACTTTTTTATTGGTGCGGCCTTGCATTTCCTATGCATCGGCCATTATAACATTATTGCTTCACAATTAACATGTTTCCAATTCCTAGCTATCCCACTCGATCATTACTGCGCAAGTGCAATACCAAAACACTCAGTCATACAGAGTGCAGAGGCGTAAACTCTTGATAGTAAATCCCTTATGCGACTCGCCATGGAATTCACACTGAGTTCCTCATCACATAGTACCTACCACTGGCTTATTGCCCAGTCTGTTTAACATCGCTTACCTTGCATCTCCACTGAGTTTAACTCATAACTGGTCTTATCTGCCACATTATTACTCAATAACATTGATACAACGGTCGCCGGCCGCGAACCGTGCTCTTACTCATTGCATAATAATAACTTACATGGTATTTACTGTCATATTAACTTCCACACCTATACTTATATCATTCACATTATGGTTCGTCATTCATTTGGATGACTACCGAATGCTCCTTGAGCATTGATCATTCAAGTCACAAGCCGATATTATTCAGCTCGGTGTTTCACTTTATACACACATACCTCTAAACTAACTACTCTCAAATCGTAATAATATTGTCCACAACATATTTCTTGAGCTTGGTACATATAACTACCGCTCCAGTGGTTTCACAATATCGAGAGGTATCCCCACTCTTAGTGCAGTGGTTCGTTCTCCACTCTATTCACTTATATAACATAAACTTCTGTAATCAATCTAATTTACATAACACATTTTATTTGGGGCCTATAAGCCTTATTTGCCTTGAGCTGCGCTCATTGTAGGCTGTCCACACACATGCACTTCTCTGTACAACATTACATGGTTTGGATGTTATATTGAGCTCCATGACAAGGTCGTTGCATTCCGTCTCCTTTCATGGAATTCCCCTTAGGATTGTCAGTCCGTCTCCTGACAACTTATGTCTTAACTGGGTGTTAGTTTCAACCCTTGTGTTTCTGTCACGCCATTTCGTGCAACAATTGTGGGTGCGAACACCCTTTAAGGATTGCTCCTGGGTGTTACTAAGTTATGCCCTTACATCTGGTTCACACTTATTGGTACATTCCGTAAGCCACGCCGTTTGCGTTCTTAACTGGCTTATTATCTCCTCCTGTGAAGATCAACATTTCCTGGTAGTGTAGATACTCATTCTGGGAGTTTCATCCCGTTCATTGCACATTAATGTGTCCACATCAGGCATCTGCTTAGCCATGGACAGGCTGGGTCACCGTTCCAGCTAACATGTTTATCCCTAAGGATCCTTAAGACATATGTGATGTCTTTACATAACAGTTTGTGCACTTCGCACTTCCTAACTCTTAAACATTTCCTTGAAAGGAATTCACTAATCCTTTTAGTCTCGTTAACTTAACTGAGTTCCTTAACTTCAACCATTCCTTGTAATCCTTAGCTCTTGTTTGACTTATACTGCTGACCGTAGTACGGAGTCGACTACTTCCCGTGTTTCGGATTCTACTCGTATACATATGTGGGGTACCATACTGATACATTACCACTTACCCAACTAACCCATAAGTAGGTCTGCCAGGCCCACAAGCTCCTATCGGAGTGCGGTCGTCCCACATTATAGTTGGTACACTTATAGTGTCCGTCACACGCCTAGGTGAAGTATTCTGTTGTCAACTCCCTTATATTGTCCCTTGACAATATACATTCCGTGCTTCCCGAACTTAATTGAGGGAAAGTTTATCCACTGTTGTATCTTTATCAACTGCCCTTGGTTTTACTGGTTTGGTTTAGAAGAAGGTTAGAAAGAAGTATTGGTTTGAAAGAAAATCTGGTTTTGAAAGAAAAGAGTTTGAAATAAATCTGAGTTTGAAAGAAAATTTTCATGGTTTCACAACATCTTCTTACCCTAACCAAGTCTAGCTTCTCGCTGACTGGTGTACTTACAATTACAAAGGTTAGGCTGTTAAGCCCTTCCATGGTCATAATGATCACACTTAACTTCGTGGTACTTTACCAAGCACTTTGTAGTTGTTAAAACATCCCCGAACAGCCCTGTTATAGCAGCACTTGCCAGGGCAAGTGCGCCATGTTAACTGGCTATCGGTTCAACACATACCGGTTGTGGTATTGTTTTTACCCGCACTGTCATCAGTGGCCTTGTTGGCCCTCACTTGATCTTACAGTCTTGATAATAATTCCTCCGGATGACTACTCACTGTCTTTACATGATAATCACTAACTAGGGTGTTTCCCATTCTGGAAGACCCTATTTTTTTGTATTGTTTCCTCTTCGTAGCCCGTTCCACGCATTGTCGTGGTTGCTGAGACTTGTCTCTTGTTTGGGCACTACGTTGTAGTTCCTTTGTCGGTTGGTATACCGTTGGTGTATTATTTATCAACTGTGGTCCCGTAGACACTCGTCTCGGGTTTTATTAATCCACTTCTTGCCCGTTGCACGGTTGGTGCGTTGCAAGCTGGTTATCCTCGACTGCTCGGCATGTCGACCCAGGTTGCCGGAAATTCTATTCTTCTATACACTGATTCTTCACTCTTCGCTATGAAATGCGGTTAACACTGTTTAGATGGGAACCGTCTCCGGGATTCCTAGTTTTCGGGATCTACCGCATGACAGGTTCACCGTAGCTTTAGAGGTGTTTAATAACAGCCAGATCGGGTATTCCCGAGTAAGAGGGGACTTCCATCTCTCTGGCGTTGTTTCCCAAGTTATATAACAGGGATTATGGAGGGCGGGTTGGATATTGTAGGTTTCTAGTACACACTGGTAATACCTAACTAGCGTATCTCTCACGCTATCACTCAACCCTTAACCCAAGTACTAAAATCCTA
This sequence comes from Limonium bicolor, assembly GCA_023374045.1. Taxonomy (NCBI): domain Eukaryota; kingdom Viridiplantae; phylum Streptophyta; class Magnoliopsida; order Caryophyllales; family Plumbaginaceae; genus Limonium; species Limonium bicolor. Next base: position 29,518 of record JAIOTZ010000134.1, read on the forward strand.
ACTCGGTACTTCCTAAGCTCGATAATTCAGTCATCAGAGCGATACTTCGCTCTGATACCACTTTTTGTAACACCCCATCCAACAACAAACACATAACAACAATCTGCAGCGGAATACACACCTCATCAAATAACTTAACTCATTGGTGTTACACGCCGTTAACCACCCACGTGGCTAACAAGGCTATTACATACACATTGTACCGGTCTGATGGACTAGATTCCCAAGCAATTGTACATCACTATACTTTTTCATTAACAACCAGCTTACACTAACCTTACTAATGTACCGAGTATTACAAACGGATGCCGATAACAACTTCGGTCTTACTACTCCTACTGTATATATATAACTTACATGATTACCCATGTACCACGACTACCCCGCCCTACTCTCGAACGGCTTCCAGCTCCTTGAACTTGAAATAGGAAAAGAAGAGAAAGGGTGGCCCCCAAGGGGCTCAGCACCTTTGCTGGTATGGTAATCCCGCAGCCCACATGCTACCGGGCCACGCACAACTATTTGTCGTCTTAGCATGCGGTTGATTATATTTAAATCATACATGTAACTTAAAACACACAACACGAATCATTCCGCCTCAATGGGCTCAACAAACAGATAACATATCCATACTCGATAAGTCACTCATGGTATTCATTACCCTTAGAGTGTTCCTCCTCTAATGGAGCTACTTCCTTAATAGACGACAACTACCCATTAATTGGGTTATCCTTAAACGCCTCTTATCACAAACTGGGATTCATATCCATGATCCACATACTCCACATTTTACAACATATAACATGCATCACATAACAACACATAACAACACTTTTCACGTTTCAACGTGCACATAAAACATCGCAATAGAAATTGCATTACAACAACAACACATAACATAACGGGAGCGGCTCTCTTAGGAACCGACCCAAACATTGATAATTCACTGGTGAGCCTAGAGAATGATGTCACCCTCATGATAAGCTCGTTATACAACAACAACAACACTCATTACCGTCCTAATAGTCGGACGAGTAACTTAAGTTAAGATGGTTCGGGTTTGGTGGCCCGAACACACCACACAAACACATGTTCCCCCTAAACCGATCATAAGTCAGAATAGCTAAGCTTTGGAATAAGCTAATGGGAGATCATAACCCGTGAGGGAAACAACCATAACAGAGAGAAGGGTAAGGCTAAGAAGGATACCCACTCTCAAACAACGCGCGACCGGCCAAACCAGATTCCTCACCACTGTTAGTACATACTTACTTTTAGATATTAGTTAGAACCCCACTATGGAGTCTATCACATCTACATACCATACAGTATTACAACTGGGTTAAACACACAAGGGAGATCCCTACATTCACATACACATATCACACAATTAACACACGCATAGCCGTGGTTAGGACGTCCCAAGGTTCGGGTCGTTTAATCCGAATACCAAACTCTCATGTGATCCTAGACTCAGTTAACTAAGGTTAACACTTCCGAGGTTAGATGGTATCGGAGTTGAACACGCCACATAAATGAATTATTGTAAACTCATTACATGTTTAATCTTACAACGTGGCAAACATACAGAAAAACACATTGGCATACAAGCCGGTGTAATCCGGTAGGACACAGGTTGCAAGAAAACCATACCTGTCACCGGAGTCCACTTTACCATGTCCACTTATGTTCCTCGAGCAATTCTCGAACAACTGATAACATTACATGTACTTTTATTAACATCGGGGTAACATGTTGTTTAAAGTCTAATGCTTATAACTTTTCCCCGTTAACTTAGTTACATAACTTCACTTTTTAACTTGTTTTACTTCTACATTTTAATACATCTTTTTTTCCCACTAAATTATCATTATAACTCACCTAACATGTCTTAAACAACCTTAAACATCATTACTAGTCAATCCCCATCATTACACATCATTCTATAACCTTAAACAATGTTTTTGGTCCGACCGACCTTACCGACCGACCTTACACAAGGTCGGTCCATTCCAGAACACATTACCGTCAAAAATTTCTACTCCGGCCGACCTTGTATGTTCGGTCGCATGTTCGGTCCATTCCCGAGAGTTTCTTCCCTTGAAAATTTAGGCCCGACCGAACTTGCCAAGTCCGGTCCCATGTTCGGTCGATTCAGAAACTTAATTCGTACACAAAATACAAGCCCGACCGACCTTGCAAGTCCGGTCCCCAAGGTCGGTCCATTCCAGAAACCAATTCTCGCAGGGTAAACTGGGCTCGACCGACCTTGGCAAGTTCGGTCGCAAGGTCGGTCTGCTCTAGACTCTTATTTTCCATTGCCCATTTAACTCCAAACTTCACCTCATATATCCTAATATGTCCTAACCTCATTTGGGCACTTCAAACACATCTTTAGCCATGTACTAAATTCCTTAAATCACCCACCAAACTATCTTTATCATTCCACAAACTCCATACAAAATCTCTTAATACTTGTACATTTTTCATTTGGTTTTCTAAGTGGTATTTCACCTATAATGACCACTATACCAAGATGTTTCCTCTACACCTTAGCATCATCTCTCAAACTTCTTTTCTTACTAACTAAATCTCCTTTTTCACATCTTACCTAAACATCATTTCTTCCTTGTACACCAACATTCCTAACACTTATGATATTCTCCTTAGGTTTCTAAGTGGTGTTCCATACCTATGATAACCACTATGCCAAAACCCTTTTTACATCTTTAAACACCATAATGCATGCTTCTTCCACTAGTTGAACACTTAACCATTCTCAACACTTCCAAACTCACCAAAACTCTTTTTTAAACACTTAGAACTTCTTATACATTATCTAAAATTTGACATGGGTTCTTCCAGCACATTTCTATACCCAAGCACATAGCTTTCACCATTAGACATTCAAGAACACCTAAAATCCACCAAGAGTATTCTCACACACAAACACCTAGGTTTTCACCCTTTTACAACCAAAAACACTTAATCATTTAATGCACATTCCTTACACACAAACATATGTTTTTCCTCCTTTAACCATCCAAGACACTCATCTTCACAAAGAATGTTCTTTACACACCTCTAAATTCTCAAACTACACTACATCACAATATAGTGCATAAACTTAAATTGCTTGGCACTTAGGCCCTTAAATAACATGGCTCTTAGGCCCTTAAATTGCATAAACCTTAAACACTGAATTTCCACATAGTATATTGCCTTTAACCTGCAAATACACTCAACATCACATATGCCCCTTAATAGTTTCCTTGAGAGCATTTTCTAGGTCATTCACCTTTGGCTCCTTAGGTATTTTATTAAGCAAATCAAGCTCATTTTCCTAAGGCATTTTGTTATGCCCCAGTTTTTTTTTATTTAATTTCTCTCTGCTTCTATTACGTTTCGGTTTTGCAAAGGGAGACTAATCATATTTTGAATCTTGAGCTGATTCGTTTATGATTTATTCTAGTCTTAGCATTCCCTTTGAGGAAGGAGGATTACAATGTCATCTTTCCTTTTTGTTATTTATTCATAAGTTAGTAGAAAGGTTATTAAATTCCTTTTCCTCCTTTTCTTGTGACAATGTTATTTATTAAGGAAGGAGCCTTAAATTTATCTTATTTTCTTTTCTCCCTCTTTTCCTTTTCCTTTTCTTAGTTCACATATATTTGCTCCTTTCTCCTCAAATACATTGACGCTCATTCTCCCGCTCTGCCATTCACGATGTAACTTCCATTCTCTTCCTCCCTTTGCTCTCTTCTCCTCAAATCTTCTCATCTTTGTAAATCAAATAATCTATGGTTTTAGTTTCTGCGTTGGTGGTTCGGGTCTGACAATTCCGAGTTGGGGATATCGTTCTTCATTCAAGTTCCTTGCTCCTCCTTCCGGTGTTGGTTCTTTTCGATGTGTTCGAGTGTTCGTGATTCTGAGTGAGGATTCGAGTGAAGCAGATTGTAGAGTCTACAGAGGCGGCTTAGCGTCGGATGAGATGTAAGTGGGGGATGGAATCGGGGTAGTTTGCTCACCCTCGGGGACTGCTTTTAATATCTGTTTCGTATCTGATTTCGTGTGTTGCTTGTGCGAATTCTCCACGTTTTGTGTTGTTAATTGATTGGATAAACCCCCGAGGGTACTGATTTACCATTCTGTGAGTTTTGTGTGAGTTTGGTATGTTTTTGGATGATCTTCTACGCGTTTGTTCATTCTGAATTTCGACAGTTTCGCTCTGTCCGAACGTCTGTCCGAACTTGTAAGTTCGGACAGGTCATCGGGCGCGTTTTGTTTTTGAAGGATTTGAAGTGTCCGAACATCGGTCCGGACTTGTAAGTTCGGACCTGACGTGAGGACGAGTCTCCGTAAAAGTTTCGAAGTGTGTCCGAACTTGCAAGGTCGGACGCAAGTTCGGACACTGTGATTTCTGTGACCTCTGATTCTCGGCCTCTGTCCGAACTTGTAAGGTCGGACGCAAGTTCGGACATGCCACTGTTTTGAGCATAACTTCTCTGTTTTAGCTCCGTCTTGAGTTCCGTTTGCGGGGTTGGATTCCCCTATCTGTGTACAAGCTTCTTATGCTGTTTATATGCATTTCCATGCACTTAAGATCTGTTTTGTGAGCTTTTGGTTTTGGGACCTAGTTACTTCGCTTCTGAGCCTTGGATAGTCGGGTCGGGCTGTCCCGTAGCATGCTGCGCAGGAATTCCTTCTGTTTATACTCCTTAGGGTCTCCCTTTGGACGTTATTTGACCGACGGGTCTGTTAGCTGTCTCTACGGCTTCTGTTGTGGGATCTTCGGATCCATAGGATATTATGTGAGTCCTTCTGTTGTGTTAGCTGGTTACTAGTGTCCCACTCTTCTGTATCCGTTTCTGAAAGTCCGACTATGATTTGAAGTGACGTTCTGCTCTGCTTCTGTTTTGTGCTTCCTTTCTGTCTGATTATTTTGACTCCGCCTTCTTCTCTGTTTATAAACTATACTTCTACTTCTGTTTTGAGTGGGCTTCCTTGAGGAAGTCTTCTGTTTGCTGGGCTGTTTAGCTCACCCCTTTACTTTGTTGCAGATTGAGCTCGTGGGATCTTCTCTCTCCTGTCCCTTGCTGGAGTTTCGTTTGTTTACGTTGTGTTGACTTTGTTTACTTTGCGCGTTGGACGCTTTAGAGTTGTGTAGCCTTTGGGCCTCTCTTTGTATTTGACTTATAAGTATTTAGATCTTGTAAACTCTTTTGGTATTTATACAAGTTGTTATTTGGTTTTGGGATTCGTTTTGCTTAGAGCCTTGCGACGTTAGGTAGTAGACTCGCGGCGTGTAACGGCCCTAACTCCTAGGCTGGTTTTGGGGTCGTTACATTTAGTGGTATCAGAGCCAGGTTTGGCTTTCTTTGGGTTTTGTGGGTGTCTGCATGTCTACGCTTCCGTGTCATTGTTTGATATGTGCTAAGTGTTGTCTATTGCATGATTTGTCTGCTATCTGTTGGTTGATTTGAATGTTTCCTGGAGTCTGTTGAGTGCGTCTGCTCTGTGGTTGTCCACTATCAGAGTAGCACAGCGGAAGCGTAGTGTCTGATTGTCTATGTGCTTTCTATGCTTTGAGTCTGAATCTGAGGGAGTCGGGTCCTTTGGGAAAGGATGACCGAATGCAAGTTTCAGTTGTGAGCTTCAGTGGTATGTTTTTGTTGTGTGAGTTGTCTTCTATACTGGGTGTTAGTCAGATTTGTTTGGGTTGTGTGGCATGTGGAATTGGAATAGTTTGGATGGTGTGAGAAACTAAATTGTGAGTTTGGTGGTTTTTAGTTGTGTGTTCTGATTGGGCAGTGTGTTGTGCGGAGTCACGTGTGTGACTTCTGGTGAGGTTGGATTGTGTGATAAGTTGTGACGTGGGTTCAGGAGGGTTTCGGTTGTATGATCCGGCTAGGTGTGTGCTTTAGCTCTTGGTTGGATGTGCTGTGAGTATGGGCTACGAGTTGAGTAAGGTGATGTGTATGATGTGAGTTCGGGTGTGCGCTTGGTCTTTATGTTCTGTGTTTAGGTGTGGGTTTGGATTGCGAGGTCTGAGTTGTGTGATGGGTTAGGAGTGCTTCAGCGTGTGTTCTGGAGTGTAGGTTGTGCTTTAGTTCTGAGTGGGTTGTGGTGTGAGCTTAGCCTGTGAAGTTCTGCGTTTGGGTGAGAATCTTAGCTGAGTGTTTTGAGTTGTGTGATGGGAGCAAATGGGTGCTTCAGTGTGTGTTTCAGAGGGTGTGTTGAGCTTTGGTTCTAAGTGGCTTGAGGTGTGGGTTTGAGAGATTTGTTTGGTTGGTCCTTTGTAGAAGGACATCTTCTGAGAGAGTTGAGTATTCATTCTGTGTCTCTAGGCTGAGCTTTAGTAATCTTCTGTTATGTTCCTTCAGTTTGTCAGTCAGCAGCTGGTGCGACTACTGCCCTAAGCCTTCAAGCTCTGCCTTCTGTGATCTTGTGTTTCGCTCATTCTGTTAGTGAATCTGCCTGTGAGGTTGGGTGTTGGCTCGAGCAAGTTAGAGCTTTTGAGATGAGTGGTCATCTTTTCTGTGCTTCTTGAACTTTCGTGCTTAGCCGTCAGCAATCATCTGCTTTGCTTCTTCTGTCAGTGAGCCAGCTGGTAAACTCTGAGTGCTAGCTCTTTGGGGTTAGAGCCTCTGAAATGAGTGAGTGTTCTTCTTGCGCCTTTAGGCTAATCTTCTGTTGAGTCCCTCTGTTAGCCTATCAGTAGCGAGTTTCAGTGTTGTGCATATGCTTCGAGCCTAACCTTCTGTAGTTATCTATCTTGATCCTTTTGTTGGTGAGTCAGCCTGAGAGGTCTGTGTGATAGCTTGTGCAAAATTAGAACTTCTGGAAGTGCGAGAGTTTTGAGCATTTTAGCGATCTCCCAATTTGTTTCCTTCTGTCAGCGAGACCATCTGTGGTTCGATGAGCTGGCCTGTTTAGGATAGAGCTCTGAGATTGTGAGTGTTCCTTCGGTGCCCTAAGGTTAAGTGGTTAGGTAATATTTTGCTTTGTTCCTTTTATCAGTGAGTCTGCTAGTATGTTCTGAAGGCTGGATCTTTGTAATGCGAGTTTCTAAGGTGCGTGAGTGCTTCTCTTGTGCTTTGAGACTAAGTGTTGGTGACCTTCTAGTGTGCTCTTCTGTCAGTCAGTTAGTAGTGAGATGATAATGTTCCAGTTCTTTCAGGCCTAGCCTTCAGTAACCTTCTGCTTCGTTCTTTTGTTAGCGTTTGAGCCAGTAGGTTCGGTGTGTTAGCATGGGTATGATTAGCGATGTGGAGTGTGTTTCCTGTGCCTTAGTCTGAGATTGTGGGGGCCTTTTGGTACGTTCCATGCCTGTTAGTCAGTGGTGAGTCTGGGTGTGGCTCCTGTGCTTTCAGGGTTAGTTCTTAGTTACCTTTGCTTCGTTCCTTCGGTCAGCAAGTCAGTTGCCAAGTTATGAGTGTTAGCTTTATGAGATGAGAGTGTTCCTTCCGTGCTCTAAGGTTTTGTGCCAGTAATATTCTGCTTGTCCTTCTGTCAGACTATCAGTTGTGAATCTTGTTCTGAGTGTCAACTTCCTGTGTGGTTGACCTTTCGATCTGTTAGTTTCTTTTTACGTGCCTTAGTGATTGTAGTGTTCTTGCACTTGTAGTGCATCTGTTCGTATTCCGGGTTTCGTCGAATTTCGAGGACGAAATTCTTTTGAAGGGGGGTATAATGTTATGCCCCAGTTTTTTTTTTATTTAATTTCTCTTTGCTTCTATTACGTTTCGGTTTTGCAAAGCGAGACTAATCATATTTTGAATCTTGAGCTGATTCGTTTATGATTTATTATAGTCTTAGCATTCCCTTTGAGGAAGGAGGATTACAATGTCATCTTTCCTTTTTGTTATTTATTCATAAGTTAGTAGAAAGGTTATTAAATTCCTTTTCCTCCTTTTCTTGTGACAATGTTATTTATTAAGGAAGGAGCCTCAAATTTATCTTATTTTCTTTTCTCCCTCTTTTCCTTTTCCTTTTCTTAGTTCACATATATTTGCTCCTTTCTCCTCAAATACATTGACGCTCATTCTCCCGCTCTGCCATTCACGATGTAACTTCCATTCTCTTCCTCCCTTTGCTCTCTTCTCCTCAAATCTTCTCATCTCTGTAAATCGAATAATCTATGGTTCTAGTTTCTGCGTTGGTGGTCCGGGTCTGACAATTCCGAGTTGGGGATATCGTTCTTCATTCAAGTTCCTTGCTCCTCCTTCCGGTGTTGGTTCTTTTCGATGTGTTCGAGTGTTCGTGATTCTGAGCGAGGATTCGAGTGAAGCAGATTGTAGAGTCTACAGAGGCGGCTTAGCGTCGGATGAGATGTAAGTGGGGGATGGAATCGGGGTAGTTTGCTCACCCTCGGGGACTGCTTTTAATATCTGTTTCGTATCTGATTTCGTGTGTTGCTTGTGTGAATTCTCCGCGTTTTGTGTTGTTAATTGATTGGATAAACCCCCGAGGGTACTGATTTACCATTCTGTGAGTTTTGTATGAGTTTGGTATGTTTTTGGATGATCTTCTGCGCGTTTGTTCGTTCTGAATTTCGACAGTTTCGCTCTGTCCGAACGTCTGTCCGAACTTGTAAGTTCGGACAGGTCATCGGGCGCGTTTTGTTTTTGAAGGTTTTGAAGTGTCTGAACATCGGTCCGGACTTGTAAGTTCGGACCTGACGCGAGGACGAGTCTCCGTAAAAGTTTCGAAGTGTGTCCGAACTTGCAAGGTCGGATGCAAGTTCGGACACTGTGGTTTCTGTGACCTCTGATTCTCGGCCTCTGTCCGAACTTGTAAGGTCGGACGCAAGTTCGGACATGCCACTGTTTTGAGCATAACTTCTCTGTTTTAGCTCCGTCTTGAGTTCCGCTTGCGGGGTTGGATTCCCCTATCTGTGTACAAGCTTCTTATGCTGTTTATATGCATTTCCATGCACTTAAGATCTATTTTGTGAGCTTTTGGTTTTGGGACCTAGTTACTTCGCTTCTGAGCCTTGGATAGTCGGGTCGGGCTGTCCCGTAGCATGCTGCGCAGGAATTCCTTCTGTTTATACTCCTTAGGGTCTCCCTTTGGACGTTATTTGACCGACGGGTCTGTTAGCTGTCTCTACGGCTTCTGTTGTGGGATCTTCGGATCCATATGACATTATGTGAGTCCTTCTGTTGTGTTAGCTGGTTACTAGTGTCCCACTCTTCTGTATCCGTTTCTGAAAGTCCGACTATGATTTGAAGTGACGTTCTGCTCTGCTTCTGTTTTGTGCTTCCTTTCTGTCTGATTATTTTGACTCCGCCTTCTTCTCTGTTTATAAACTATGCTTTTACTTTTTTAGTGGGCTTCCTTGAGGAAGTCTTCTGCTTGCTGGGCTGTTTAGCTCACCCCTTTACTTTGTTGCAGATTGAGCTCGTGGGATCTTCTCTCTCCTGTCCCTTGCTGGAGTTTCGTTTGTTTACGTTGTGTTGACTTTGTTTACTTTGCGCGTTGGACGCTTTAGAGTTGTGTAGCCTTCGGGCATCTCTTTGTATTTGACTTATAAGTATTTAGATCTTGTAAACTCTTTTGGTATTTATACAAGTTGTTATTTGGTTTTGGGATTCGTTTTGCTTAGAGCCTTGCGACGTTAGGTAGTAGACTCGCGGCGTGTAACGGCCCTAACTCCTATGCCGGTTTTGGGGTCGTTACACATTTAAACTACATTGAGATAGCTTGTTTACCTCTTTTTCCTCAAAAACTTCTTTCTTGTTTCCTTGTAAAACCGGTAGGGTGTTTGGTTGTTTGTCAACTTCTAAACAATGTACAAATAATAGAATGAGCATTCAAGCATTATGCTTCATCTCATTGTAAACCCTAGTTACATATATTGTTTTAAGGTATTAAAATGATTGTTTTACCTTGGAATGGAATGAGAGCTTGAATAAGTATCAAGAGAGGACTCCTCCTAGCCCTTGGAAGATTCAAATGGAGCTAAAACAAGCAAGGTGAAAACACCATTGTGGGTGAATTTTCGGACAACACAAAATGAAATACCCCTAATCTTTAAAATATAATTAAATGATCTATTAATGATCTAAGATGATTAAACATCTAAATATTATTGGGGAACAATCTAGAAGATCTCAACAAGGCAAACCACGTCTTAAGATCGGTAAAGCCAAAAATGTGCTTTAAGACACCATAAAGATTGTGTGACCTCAAATAGGATCCAGAGTGGATTCCTAAGTATTATAATGAAGTAAGGAACACAACAAAACCGTTCTCAAGGAGAACTAAGCTCAGGAACACCCTGTGACACGAAAATGTGCGCTAAAACTCCTTAAAGCACGTTTTTGTGAGATTGCCTTTTAAATTGATTTTTAATGGGCTTAAAAATTATAATTATCCTTAAATATGATATATAATCATATTATATCATATTAGGAATTTAATTCCAGAAATTTACGAATTTTTACAAATTTAATATTAAAATATTAATAAAACCTAAAGTGGGGCCCGCAGGAGTCAAATTGACCAAGTATGGTCAATGGTCAATTAGTTGACCCCTTTGGACCATGGAGGCCGGCTGCAATAAATGAGGAGGCTGCTTAATTTCCTTGATTGACAATAATGCTACCTAATACATGACTTTTCCAAAATAATGTTACTTTTTACATTATTTCAAATTTTACTTACCTTTCCCACTTCCTCCTTCCTTCCTTGTCCGATCTGCACCATCCCAGCCAAGCCCTCTCCTTCCTCTCAAGCTCTCAAAGCTTGTTCTTGAGCATGGAAGGCAAGTCTAGCTCCTAAGCTCCTAATGTAAGTGCTTTAATGTCATTTTTAGCTCTTTTTCTTCATCTCTTCACCACCAACACCTAAATTTCGTGGCTCATCTATTCCCATGGCTTATTCTCAGTGTTCTAAGGTTAGAACAAGAGCTAAACTCGGTTGGACCAGTAGAGGGACCAAGGTTGTCCAAATCTACATTTTAAGGTAAAAATGTGCTTTAAGCTCATAACTTTTGATTCCCTTCGAGTTTGGCTGTGAAACTTTGGTCATAGACTCATCTTCTTCTCCTTTTCATGTGGGATCTGTTGGTTAGCCATTTGGAGCAAGGGTGACCGAGATCCAAGAGAAATACTCTCTTTTAAGGCATTTTTCCAAGGTAAAACCTAATAACAAGGTAGTATTTCGAGATCTAACTATTTCCTATGTTAATATGGTGGATCTAACACCTTGGGGTGTGTTTGGTTCAGGTCGAAAATACCTAGAACTTCCCTTGCATTTTTAAGGTGATTTTTGCCTTAAATCTTACATTAATTATTCCTTATGGTTAAGCTCAAGCTTGGAGTGTAACCATATCTTATTTTTGTGTATTAAACATGTCTAACTCAAGTGGTGAATTTTCCTACAAGTGACCGAGCCTATACAAGGATAAATCAAGGTATAAACACCTTAAACTTATGATTTTTGCAATCTTTAAGTATATATATATATATGGCCGAGAGTGAACATACACATATAGGTCATATTGACCTAAAAATGTAAAAAAAAATGGCTAAGATAAATTAAGCTAGTCATTTAAGAGATTTAATTAACATAATGGTCAAATTATGACATTATGTGGAAAAATAATTAAACCATGGAGAGGCCGAATATATATGCTATATTTTGAGACATTTATTGTGTAATTTATTTTGCAAGATCAAGGTTGTAATAAGGCCATGTCATTAGGCCATTTAAGTTTATAAGCTTATTTAGTTTTATTTATGCTTATAATTAAAGTTGGGGCCAATTCGTAATTATTAAGGAATTAGAAAAGCCGTGGGTAATTTAGAGCAATTTAGGGTTTTTAAATGAATTTAATAAAAATTATAACACTTTATAAAGTTTTGGGTCAAAATTGTAAAAATAGAAAAGTATAGGTCATTATTTGTAATTACCGAAAAATTGGTTCCCATTTGGTGTTAAGAGTCAAAGTTGACTATATAGGAGACTTTGACCAAGTTTGGAAAATTTAAGAAATTAAAATACTATCTTATAATAAGATACTTATTAAATTGTAAAAGATTTATAAGGTTTAGGGTGGTAATGTAATTACCGAGAATTAAGGGTACTAAATGGAGTTTAGTTAAGTCCTTAAGTTATTAGAAATTTTTAGAAGTTTATTTGGTTAAGTTTGGAGTTCATATGAGTTATATAAGTATAATATATGGTATTTTATGACATTGTTACAAATAGGTAACAAATATATATATACCGAGATTTAGAGGAAAAATAAGGTTAAGAATAATGTTTATAACCTTTTGGTATAGTTTGGTAATTTTTGGAATGGTATAAGGTTTTATAAAGATATATGTATAATATATAGTTTTAATGGGATTAGAAAACTATGTACTATAAATTGGTATTGAATTGTGAGTTTATAAAATTTTAGTGGTTATAAGTGAAAGCCGAAAATACTAAGGGCTGTTTGGTATTTAAAAACAAAATATAACTATAGGTTATAATTGTTTTAATGATTTAAATGTCATAAGATATGTTATATAACTATAAGATGACATTATATTAATTAAGAGGTGGATTTTATAAATACTTAAGAACATAGGCGCTGTTCGAAAATATTAACATTTTTAAATGGAATTTATAATATGGTTTTAATGTTATAAGAGTTATAACATTTATAATATAAGAGATATTCAAAAAAGAAGAATATGATTATAAGAATAGTAATAACATTTGTAATATAAGAGTTCCATAATACACACATATAATAAATATATGTAATGTGTAGAAAATGTGATATGGTTCAATAATTATAAATTTCATAATTAAAATGATAATAGTTAAGGAGAAAAGAATTATAAACAGTAGTTATGGAAATTCTAAAGTTAAGAGTATTCATGGGATAATAAGGATCCTAAATATTAAGAGTATAGTTTACAGATGAATTATACCACATGAAATATTAAAAAAGAGACAAACCTTAGAAAAATAAATACTAAGGTAAGATGCATAGTGCATGACAAAGGATTACACATACAATAATGAAACAAACTGTATGATGTATAAACAAACATTAAGTTACATGCGATAACAAGTTTAACAACAACTATACTAACATACAAACAAGACTACGCATGTAATATAACACCTTTTCCCAATCTCGAGTTAAACCTAAAACCCGACAACATTGATAGTTAATAACGGGGGTCAACCGGGAGGTGTTAGTGACGGTACGGGGTACCGTAGAATTATGTTGTTATACGGTAAGCTAATCAGTAGCATTATGTATTGTTTAGATTGTTAGAGACTACACAAGGAGCATAGGATCTTGCTGATTCATACTCCACCGTAATACATCGGGGTGAACGGTATGTTGTTATGTGTCTCTGATTGTCTCTGAGGGCTTCCTCAGTTCAGACTTCTGTGTGATCTGTGATAAGATTGTTTGTCTGAATGTGACAATTAATATGCATGAATTGTGTATTTATAGCTGCTCATTATTTACTGTTGTTGAGTTAACAGTATTGGTTCGTATATAAGAACCTATATATAAAACGAACTAGCGGCTATGGTGCTATTATACGAAAAATAAGGAACGTCAGAAAAACGTTGTAGCACTAGGATAATAATACATATATATTATCCAAGACTTTCATACGGAGCATTGGCCTTTCTATACGCCGCTCTCGTATCTAACACTGGATCCCGAGTTTACAGACTCCGGATTGGACTAATGATCTTGGTCTGCTGTGTTAGAAAATTCGGTAATGCGATGCGATGGTATAATTAAGTAATTAATGAATGGAAGTAAAGCCAAGAGGATGTGGCTCTTGGTGCGCGCTGTGATCACAAAAACGATACCAGGATGTCGTACGGGTCCGCAAGTATCAAGAAAATTTCCCGTGAGCTAGAATGGCTCGTTGGTCGGAGACTCTACCGTTGGAGGTACTACTGCCGTGGGTGACCCGCCATAATATATGGGTAACTAGAGACATGTCGTTTTAATGAGACAATGTCACTAGGTATAACTGAACAATAATACATTTGAGAATTATACAGTGGCGAACAATATTGGCTTCTACACCATGGACGAGAATTAATACTTATTGTTACTCTCGTTGTTTCGCTTATTGTTCATTGGTTATACTTGTGGTATATTAGTGTGTTGATGGTTGTGTTATTGTATGGATTACTGTTGTTATTTTACAGTTTATATATTAAAATGGTATGCATGTAATGAACCTCATGCTCTCGACCAAATAATTGAGGGGTCTTTGGGGGCATGACGGGGCATGTGATGACATACTCAGCAGGGGCTGATCCCATACCACGAACCATCTTTATTTCAGGTGATTAGCTGGTGGGTCGCAGCGAGACGTGACCATTGTGATATTACAGTTGGTTTAGACTTGGTACGGTGTGATACTCAGGTGTTTTGGACTCGGGTTGTTTAACCGAGGTGTATTTGGTTTAGATGCTCACGGTCTGTAATAATTGTTGATGTTAGATTTGTGTTAAGTTGTTTTAAGTTCTACTATCTATCTCTTTTGGTCACTGCGGGAATAGTTTCGCAAGTTGATTATCAGGTAAATCGTTATCACCCGTATGGGCGAGTGATAACAGTGACACCAGTAGGGCGATAGTTTATTATTTACCGCTGCGAGATATTATTGTGCGCGACTTCTATAGGATTACTAGGAAACGGTTTAGTAGGGGTGTTACACAAACAGTAAGCATAAATGTAAAGATAATTACTAATTGATTATTATAGTAACATTAAACACTTATCTAGAACATACCCTTGTACTTCTGACAGGATTCGCCGGCGCGCAGAATCTCTTCTTCTGGGCCGGGATACGCGGCGAGGAAGCTCAGGGATCTCAGGATTCGCCGGCGCGCTGGTCTCTTCTAGTCTGGGCCGGGTTACGCGGCGAGGAAGCTCAGGGATCTATAATAGATTAGATTAGACACTTAATGCTTAATTATGCATTTTATTAGATACTAAATGGTTGTCAAACAGTCTTACCTCATCGGTGGGATGACAAACAAATAATACTGGCCAGGGCAATATGTCTCCCTTCGCTTCGATCAGCGTGCATTTGTTGTCAAACGCCATCGGAATGTATGCATGCTCAAATCCATCAACTATCAGGTCCAAGGTCACACGCGCGTAGAATGGGGGTAGACGTACGAAACTGATGAGCGTGAGTGGACCTGATGGCAACCGTCCCGTAGGCCGCATCTACAGGGTGCCCATCTAATGGTATTTGGAGACGACATTTTTTTTGCTCCTTTAATAAATAGAGATAATACGTGAAATAAATAAGTGAGTCCAATCTAATACTATTTAAATAACTTTATTTTAGGAGAAAAATAGTTAAACAAAGTTAACCTGGATGTTGGCAAACGGGTACGGGTCAGCGGTCGGAGCAAACAGACTAGAAGGAAGACAGTCGAGGAGGATCTAGCTGCTGCTGCTGAGTAGTCGCATGTGAAATCGCATTCAACGCTTCCTGCAGCCTCTCCTCGATAGCCCGGCGCTCAGCAGCTGTTTCTCGTCATTAGCTTGGCACTCAGCAGCGAACTTACGCTCTACCATCGCCTCGACTTCAGCAGCACTCATCTGACCCTTCCTAGCAGATGGCGGGATACGTTCTTCTGACGTACTAACACGCCCCGGGTGATCCTTCTTCCCAAGCATTTGATTCAGCGCGTCGTCTTGAGAAGGAGGAGCGTGTAAGTCTACTTCTCCTCTCTGTGCCGCTTCGTACTGTCCAATTTTCAATGAAGTTAATGACGAGATTTAAGATCAACAAACACTTGAGTATATAAGTAAATTATTTAACAGCTACTTTCAAATACTTACAATTTGGTTAGCCAGTTGTTCCATCGCAGCATTAGGAAATATCCTCTGACCTTCGCTGGTCGTTTTCTGGCGTTCCAGAATGTACATCTGCACCCTCCTCGCCTCAGAGACATCCTCGATCGGGCATTCACTTCCATCCTCGTTCCTCCGTGTCAGCAAACCAGCTTCTTTCCATCCCTCGAGGCTGCCCACATATCCCCTTCGTCCCATGGTGTGGGGGGTAGAGATTAGCTTCACGGTTTTGCCGTGCTTGTTCTTGTACTTGCTGTTAAGAAAGTACAACAGGAAATTAATTAGAAAATCAGGGATAAAGAATATGAGCATTAATTAAGAAAAGAGTACACACAAACATACCCTGAACTCCGGGGGTGGGGTGCGTGCCGCTCAACGAACTCCTTCCACTCCTCTTCAGTGATCATGCCATTGTACACAACATACGGCGGAGGCTCACGTGGGGGCACCCTGTTGATCCAATGCTCAACCAAGTAGTGGCGGAATGATTTAGCTTTGCCGGCCACCAAAGAAAGAACGGTCTTCTTCACTTCTTCTGGGATCTTGTACCGTTCTTGCACCTTCTTCCAGATTGTCTCCTTTACTTCTTCCGTCACTTGTTTCCATGTGTGGTTGATGCAGCAATGTGATCTGGCCAGAGTCCCTAGCATACTAGCGAACTCTGACCTGCTGCCCCCACCATACCTCCAATACTGGTCCCACAGAAGACTAATCTGATCCGGTTTCTGCAGTTTCAACCCCGGGTCGGACCTCTACCTCTGGGTCTCTGAGTAGCACTCGTAGAAGGTGAACTCATGGAAGGGCCACAGCAGCAGCGGCAGATGTGGATGGGGCAACAACAGCAGCGGCAGATGTAGATGGGACCGGTACCATTTGCTGCTCATTTTCCTCTCCCGACGACAAAATAAATCAAACTCTTCATCAGCCATGTCCTGATCAGCCATGCCTGCAAGGATTGAAATACAATTTGAATTAAATTAAGCATTTCATAATGGTCATAAACAAGCAATAAATAAAAGAGTGTTAATTTCATATAAATTTTTATAGTAATAACTTACATATACCATTATCTCTCAACCCACATTCCCTCGTTATGGTCTGATCGTATATACTCACGATGACCTGTGACCTCAGCCTTTCCAATGAAATAGGAACAGTTGGAGGTTCATCTTCTGCATCATACTCATCCTCATCAACCACACCATCCACACCAACTATTCCTCTTCTCCCTTTAAGCACAACAGACCATCTAGGATTACAGGGATCAGTTACATAAAATATCTGCTTAACCTTCGTCCCCAACAACGAATGGCTCAACCGTGGGAGTAGCTCTAGACAGATCAACCAGTTTCATACCATGCTCCTCCTCACGGTAGCCATGATTGTTGTTAACCCAGTTACAGCGGAAAACACACATTTCGTAGCTGTTGTAGTCCAATACCCAGATGTCTTGTATACACCGAAATATGATTGTTGTACTGAGACAGGACTATGACCCACGACACCGGTGTCATATAAGTTTTGATAAGCTTCAAGCTCTACACCACTGTTTTGATTCGTTGACTTCTGATCCTGACGTTCTGTGAAAAAGGTGAATCCGTTGACATCGTACCCCTCATAAGAAATTACATCCAGATTTGGTCCAAATGCAACTACTTTAATCAGTTCAGGCACATTCGTGGACTGATCGGACAACACTCTCTCTTTGAACCATCGGACAAATGTCCTATTCTGCTCATTTTGTAGTCTAACGTCACTCATGTTTGGATATTGTGCTCTTAAAACACACAAGTGTTCATCAAAGTATGGTTCAACATCTTCAAGATGACTTAGCACAACTAAATGAGCTTTGTTAAGAGTGTCTATGTCAATTCTTTTCAGTTTCCTTCCAACCGTGCCAACACCCTTCAATCTGCCCTCGTGTCTAGAACGTGGAAGTCCAATGGTATCGACACCTTCTAGGTAATTGGTGCAGAAGTCTACAACTTCCTCTGTGATAGTGCCCTCTATAATACTACCCTCTGGGTGACGACGGTTCTTCATTTTCTTCTTCAGGACACCCATGTACCTTTCGAACGGATACATGTAGCGAAGGTACAAAGGACCACACATCAGAATCTCTCTTACAAGATGCACGAGGAGATGTATCATTATGTCGAAGAACGATGGAGGAAAATACATCTCCAGCTGGCACATTGTCACAATAAGATCCTTTTGTAATTTAGACAGAGTGTCCACATCAAGAACCTTAGACGAAATGGATTTGAGGAAGACACTGACGTTTGTGATTGTGTGTCTGACAGCATCCCGCAAGATCCCACGTAGTGCAATTGGCAAAAATTCTTGAAGTAGGACATGATAATCGTGAGATTTCATTCCTACTAATTTGAAATCTGTCATGGACACTAGGTTCTTATGTTTGAGGAGTAACCTGATGGCACCTTGATGTTGTAAAGGGTACTGCATAGACTATGTTCTCTTCTTTTTAGACAGAGTGTGACAGGCAGGAGGCAAGAATGTGCGTTTTCCACGTTCTTGCGGGCCAAGCTCTGTGCGTATGCCCAACTCAATTAAATCTTTTCTTCCTTTCAAATGATCCTTTGTCTTTCCTTTTATGTTCAAAAGAGTGCTAGTGATACTTTCACCCACGTTCTTCTCGACATGCATCCCATCGATACAATGTCTAACCTCTAGATGCTGCCAGTACTGTAGTTCCCAAAATATTGATTTTTTTCCAGACAATTTTTTCTCCACTTTTGGTTGGCGGCCCGAAGTTGTTCACAATATTATCCAACTTTTTGTAAATCTTTGTACCTGTCAAAGGCTGGCGCGCCATGCTGTGATCAGTTTTCCCATCGAACTCTTTCGCCATCTTTCGATACTTATGTCCTTTTGGAAGCATTTTTCAGTGGCCCATATACACGGTTTTCCCACTATGTTTCAAGCGAATGCTACAAGTGTTTTCACCACAAATCGGACACGCCAACGCCCCCTTGATTGAATAGCCTGAAAGATTACCATAGGCGGGGAAATCATTGATTGTGCAGTACAACATAGCACGCAAATTGAAGTCCTCTTTACTGAATGAGTCGTAAACCGTAGCCCCTTCATTCCACAAGAGTTGTAGATCCTCTATCAAAGGTTGTAGGAATACGTTAATTTTGTTGCCCGGTTGCTTTGGACCAGATATTAACAAAGACAACAAGATATGTCTTGGTTTCATGCATAACCACGGCGGTAGATTGTAAATAACCAAAAGCACAGGCCAGGTACTGTGTATGCTACTCAAAGTACCGTAAGGGTTCATCCCATCCGTGCACAAGCCTAGCCTTAGGTTTCTCGGTTCGTTACCAAACTCAGGATATTTTACGTCTATGTTTCTCCACTGTGGTGCATCAGCGGGATGTCTCAATCTGCCATCCTTTTTCCTGTGAACTGAATGCCACCGAAGATTCTCTGCGTCTTTCTCAATGGAGAACAAACGTCTGAACCTTGGAATGATGGGCAGGTACCACAGTACCTTAGCTGGTGAACCTTTCTTACTACCGCTGATGTGAGTTTGTTGTTTCTTATACCGTGACGCTCCACATGCTGAACAGCTTTAAGCAAATTCATCCGATTTCCAAAACAGTATGCAACCATTTGGACAAGCATGAATTTTCTGGTACCCCATACCCATTGGGCACATCATTTTTTTGGCTGAATACGTAGTCGTTGGTAAAACGTTGTCCACCGGAAGAACGTATTTCAATAGTTCCAGGAGGTCAGTGAAACTTACGTCGCTCCAGCCATGTTTCGCTTTCAAGTTGAATAGCTTGAGGACGACACTCAACTTGCTTAACTTTGTAGGGTCACACCCGGGGTACAACGGTGTTTTGGATGAATCCAACAAATTTTCATGCTTGTCTGGCGTTTGTAACACCCCATCCAACATTAACATACTTACAACAAACTGCAGCGGAAGAACAACCTCATCACATTACTTAACTCGTTGTGTTACACGCCGTTAGCCACCCACGTGGCTAACAAGGCTAATACATACACAATGTACCGGTCTGATGGGCTAAATTCCCGAGCGTCTACACAATACTATCAATTTCCATAACAACAACACAACGCACTCCTTCCAACTATACCGAGTATTTATAAACTGATGCCGACAACAATTTCGGTCTTACTACACCTACTGTATACATACACTTAAATGATTACCCATGTACAATGTCTACCCCGTCCTACTCTCGGACGGCTTCCAGCTCTCTGTACCTGAAATAGGAAAAGAAGAGAAAGGGTGGCCCCCAAGGGGCTCAGCACCTTTGCTGGTATGGTATGGATCCCGCAGCCCACATGCTACCGGGCCACGCACAACTAATTGTCGTCTTAGCATGCGGTTGATTATTTTAAAATCATACATGCAACTGTAAACACACAACACATAATCATTCGCCTCAACGGGCTCAACAAACGGATAATATATCCTCACTTAATAAGTCACTCATGGTACTCATCATCCCTAGAGTGTTCCTCCTCCAATGGAGCTACTTCCTTAATAGACGACACATACTCTTAAATCGGGTTATCCTTAAACGCCTCTTATCACAAACTGGGAATCATATCCATGATCCACACACTCCATATTATACAACATATAAAATACACTACATACAACACCTAACAACACTTTGCACGTTTCCACGTGCACAGCGTAATACCGCAATGAATATTGCATCACAACAAACACATAACATAACGGGAAGGGTTCTCTTAGGAACCGACCCAAACATTGTTAATACACTGGTGAGCCTAGAGATTGTTGCCAGTCTCATGATAAGCGTTACATAACTCGTTACCGTCTCGTTAAATGAACGGTTAACTTAACACAAGGTGTCTCGGATATAGTGATCCAGCACACCGAAACAAACATAACAATAGTATGCCCCTGTGGCCCGACGTGAGTCAGTAATAGCCTTGGTTAAGCTAAAGGGAAGGTTGGGAACCAAATTGGAAAACAACCATAACATACAGAGAGGATCGAACCTGCTATGACAACGACCCCCATACCCACACGCGTGGCCGGAACAGACCGGACTCCTCACTCCCCCCGTTAGCACTTGTTAGAAGTTCAACTTTGAACTTTATTAAACAATCACAAACATTGGGTTAAGTCTTGTTAGACAGACACACACAAGGGAGGGAGAGTCATACATTCATACACCAACATCACACACAAACATTACATAACTAACTCACGCATAGCCGTGGTTAGAACGTTCCTTAAGTCGGAAACGTTGTTACCGGATACCGTTCTCCTACGTTTACCTAATAGTGGTTAACTAGCCCTTCCAGCGCATTCGAGGTTACCGGTATCGGCACGTAAACATACAATAACAATAACGACTGTAAACTCGTTTCATGATTTATCTCATAACGTGGCAAACATACAGAAAAACACATTGGCATACAAGCCGGTGTAATCCGGTAGGACACAGGTTGCAAGAAAACCATACCTGTCACCGGAGTCCACTTTATCATGTCCACTTACGTTCCTCGAGTAATTCTCGAACAACTGATAACATTACATGTACTTTTATTAACATCGGGGTAACACGATTGTTTAAAGTCTAATGCTTATAACTTATCCCCGTTAATTTAGTTATATAACTTCACATTTAACTTGTTTTACTTTACATTTTAATACAATTTTTCCTCCACTAAATTGTCATTATAACTCACTTAACATGTCCTTAACAATCTTATAACATCATTACTTAACAACCCTCATTACATATCATTTTATAGCCTTAACATTTAAATCATCTTACTTAACTTAATCTCTCAAATCCATATATATATATCTTTCTAACCATCAATACTCTCTTAATGGCATACCACTAATACCACTTAACATTCTTAAATTAAATTTAATTTTTTTTTTTTTTTTAAGGTCCGACCGACCCACCGACCGACCCACCCCTGGGTAGGTCGGCTGCAGAGATCACCTAAGTTCACAGTTTCTGCCCGACCGACCCAGACTGGGGTCGGTCCCCTGGGTAGGTCGGCTGCAGAAACTTCCTAAGAATTGTCCAAATTGTTCCAAACTTTTCCTTAAGCCTCCTAATGTGTTCTAACATCATTTGGCACCTCAAACACACCTAAAATCCATCAAACACATTTTTATACACAAACTTCACACATTAAGCACTACATCACAATATAGTGCATAACTTAAATTGCTTGGCACTTAGGCCCTTAAATAACATGGCTCTTAGGCCCTTAAATTGCATAAGTCATAAACACTGAATTTCCCACATAAGTATGCCTTTGACCTGCAAATACATACACCAATACATATGTTCTTTTACTAGTCTCCTTGAGAACACTTTACTAGGTCATTCACCATTTGCTCTTTAGGTAGTTTTAACAAGCATTATAAGCTTATTTCTCCTAAGGCATTAAATCACATTGAGATAGCTTGTTTACCTCTTTTCCTCACAAATTTCTTTCTTGTTTCCTTGTAAAACCGGTAAGGCATTTGGTTCCTTTTCAACTATTAAACATTATACAAACAATAGAATGAGTATTCAAGCATTATGCTTCATCTCATTGTAAACCCTAGTTACACATATTGTTTTAACACATTAAGGTAATTGTTTTACCTTGGAATTGGAAGAGAACTTGAATAAGTATCAAGAGAGGACTCCTCCTAGCCCTTGGAAGATTCAAATGAAGCTAAAACAAGCAAGGTAAATACACCATGGTGAGGTGAATTTCGGTCAACATGAAAACATGGAGGAAACATGGATTTTCTTTGAGTTTCCTTACCTAGGAGCAAAGGAGAGTAATAATGTGTAGAAACACAAGCTCAAGCTCCATCAATGGTGATTCTCCATGGCACAAAATTGAGCTCTTGAAGATTTGAAAAGGTAGAAGTGTAGAGCTTGACCTAACTAAGACAAATATGGTCTTAGAATTTGGTTTGGAGCATGGAGTTGGATTTGGCAAGGAAATGAAGATGGAGAAGAGAGGGCTGTTGCAAATCGTAAATGGAGGAAAGGAGAAGGTGAAGAACCGTGTGAAATGAAAGAAGAGAAGGAAATGAGAAGATGAGTTTGCTTTTTTTGGAGATATTTATGTTATAAAGCAAAATAGTACTTTACTTTAAGTTTTACTTTACTTATTTGATTTCTTTTACAACTTGGTGACTCACTACTACAAAAACCGGCCACCATTTAGTTAGAAGGGTAATATAGTCTTTATTGACTCATTTAATTACTTATAACATCATATGTTACAAACTAGCTTATAAAAATCACTATTCACAAACTAAGGCACATAGAAGTGAAATTTTTGATTTCCCATTAATATAGCCACCCAATGTGATACTATATAGTACACATGTTAATTAAAGAGTAATGATGGACATTTAGCCATTCAAAACTCATTTACAAGACAATTTTTCAAAAACGTGCTTTAAGACTCCTTAAAGCACATTTTGTGTTTTAACTTGTTTTCAAGCTTGGTTTTCTTTGGTAATTGATTTAATATGTTCATTAACATATTTATAAAGTATAGGTATGACCATTAGGTCTTATACACATTTATCCCAAGCTTAGAGCACATTTTTGCTCTTATTGACTTTAAGGTATTTTCTTGTGTTTTATTTGGTTTAACTGTCCACCAAAGTTTCCTAAGGACTTATTTAGCCTTATTAAATCATAATTAAATGTTATCAAGTCTTGGTAGGCTCTTTGGGTCCTAACCAAGTTCACTCATAGCTTAGAGCATGTTTTGCTCAAACTGTGTCTTAATGCTTTATTGCATTTATTATGGTTTAAATTGTTCACTGATATTACTAAGGCACTTTTTAGCCTTTACATACCATAATTTGATATTTAAACCACATATCAAGGTTTGGGGTATTTCAGGCGTGTTAGAGTGATGTCGTTCCACATCTTCGAGCATAGTCTCAATGTCATCATCCCAGAAATCTGGCTCAACGTTTGCTGTAACGTCTTCTAGATCACCAGCAACTGTATCATCTCCAAGTTCTGTTTCTGTGTTTGCCTGACCATTATCCCCTTCGTCAGGCTTAATAACATCGAACGCACTCTGACCATGCCATCGGATTATGTCTTGGAAATCTTTTGTAAAACCGCGGCGGATCAGATGTTCCTTAATTGTTTCAACGCCGCGATATCTCAGATTGTTTTGGTAGTCGATACACGGACAAAATATGTATCCCTTGTCTGTAGGTTTCAGATTGTTCGCCAACACCGTGCATAACTTATCAACTCCTTCTAAAAACTTGTCGTCCAAATTTCCGCTGTAAATCCACGAACGTTCCATCTCCTTCTAGCTATTTATATGAAGGCAGCCATTTCATACCGTCACCCGTGGCAGAGTCTTTACACTTTTGTATCTTATCAACCTAAATCCATCCATGAGTATTAAATCCCACCGGTGAACGTGTTTTAATATGTAATTTATTGAAAATTTCGGCAGCATCTCCCTACAGTTCTTCAAATGCACGATATTATGATATTAATCAATAATATATGCATTCGAAGAACAATAAAAAGATACTGCTGAAATAATCAATAAAGTACAATTAAAAACACATTCACACCCTAGGTGTGAGATTTAACAATCATGGACAGTCCCGACAGGGACTGCCGAAGATATACCTCTATTAGGTATATCTGGGCGGGATAACTATGTTTGGTACTTTGCAAAAATTATATGTATATATGTAAATCTTACCTCTGGTAGACGATTAGCCGATGCTAAGACGGTTGAGGTCGGAAGCCAAAATAAAGTCGTAGTCCGGATGCATAAATGAAAAATGACAACATTAGAATTCATCAAAAAATCAAGGTTAAATGCTAGCTAAACCGCGGAAAAAAATCGACAGCATCTCCCCTATATTTCTAACGTCTCCAAATCAGTTTTATCAAAGTCAAATTTGCACGCACCATCTAGAACTAGTAACATACATAAACTTATCTTATTCTACTATATATGAAGTTTATTTATGACCTTCTCTGCAGTACTTCAGATTGAAGGACTGAAACTAGTCATTCTAGAACCATTAAAATACCGAAACTCATCTTATTCTTTCTGGTGGTTATAACAATAGCATTGTTGATTCCTGTCACAGATTGTGAATCAAACAGAGAGCATCTGGCATAGCAGATTGAGCAGTTGAAGATGAGCTATTTTCAGGAATCGGTAATATACTTGAACTTACTTTCTTTCCTGTGGCAGTTTTAAGTAGTAGCATTTTTAAAACTACACTATTATTTATTAATTGTAATACTAAATGCTAAGAATAAATAAATACAACAGTTTACAGTTTGCTTTGCAAAATTACCGTTACTAAGCACCGAAGTGGGCAAGTAGTGTAGAAATCAGCCCACGAACTAGGTTGCAATTAACTGTGAATCTGGGCACAAATATATGAACAAGGTTAGAACATTTGCCATTACACTCTCAGGATTCGATAGAAACGAGGTTAGAAAAAACGACAATCAATCGATCGCATACCCAATACGTGATAGAGAGGTCGACGGTGAGACCAGTGGTAGATGGGTGGTGACCGGCGGCGATGGGAGTGACAAAGGTGGTGGGAGCGACGGCGGCGATGGCCGTTAGCAAGGTGACGAGAGAGAGAGGAGGCGATTTCAGTGAGGAAGATAGCGCGAAAGAAGAGTTACTGTAAGTACAGTGTGCAGAGTAAACGGGCAAATGTTGTAGTTAAAAGGACTTTAGATTACGGTTTACATGAAAACCGTAATGTAAAGTCACACTTTAAATGACGGTTCCTAAAGAACCGTAATCTAAAGTGTAACGAAATAAAAAAAATAGCGTGAAAATTATTTGGCCTATGCTGGGTTTCGAACTCAAGATCGATGGTGTTGACTCATGTACCCACGGCCATTAAGCCATGAGTCTTATTCGATCAAACATATGTAACACATTAATATAAAGTTATTTTTAATCTAAAATACACTGATAAACGACATCGTTAACTATAATTTAGATTACGCGCGGCGTCGAAAAAATCAAATAACACGGGAAATATTTGGCATCATGGTGAAAACGACGTCGTTGACCATCAGTCGGAGGTAGGCGCGCCTTTTTTAGGATGGACTTTAGCTGACGGTTATTAGTAAACCGTAATCTAAAGTCCGTTGACCGTAAAGCGCGCGTCAACACGGGACTTTAGATTACGGTTTCACTGATAACCGTCATCTAAAGTCTGTCCCAAAAAAGGTGCGCCTACCTCCGATCGATTATTGCTTACGGTTAATTCAATAAACGTCGTTAATTAACTCCGGCCTTCATATTAATTACGGATTCTGTTAAAGCCTTGATTAAACCACCCTCGTCATTAAAGGCTTCCGTTTCACCAGTGTGGGGTAGATTAAGTTAGGGGATTATTTACTACCGGTATCATTTTACAGTACTGTACTTTTATTATTGACTTTTGTTGTTATAAGAGGTTTGTATTCAACGCTCAGACCGTATCTTTTGTGAGTGATTGGAGTTAGCCTTGTTAGTCACATGGTGTGACTAGCGGCGTTGTAGCACCACCCGTTTTATGTATTTATTCCTCACATTTCCAGTTGAAGTTGGGAGCTATCATCATTCAGGTTATGGAGTTTCGTGGTGGGGTGTTACAGATAAGCTTCATCTTATTGAGTTTTCGTATAACAATAGCTATCACGCTTCGATTAAGATGTCGCCTTTCCAAGCCCTATACGGTAGACCTTGCCATACACCTTTTGTGTTGGGATGAGTCAGGTGAAGTGGTCATCATAGGACCGGAGTATATTAGAACAGTCCAGCGGAAGTGTAACAAATTCGAGCTAACATGAAAGCAGCCCAAGATAGACAGATATCCTATGTGGATGTGCGACGACGTGACCTTGAGTTCGCGTTGGCGACCAAGTGTTTTGCACGTTTCACCTATGAAGGGCGTATTCCGTTTGGCCAGAAGGGCAAGCTGAGCCTAAAGTTTGTAGGGCCGTACACTATCACCGAGAGAGTTGGAGCTACAGCCTATAGGTTAGCATTACCTGAGGACTTGGGGCGTGTCCATGATGTTTTACATGTGTCACAACTCCAGAAGTATATTGCGGATCCTCTCATGTCCTAGAGCCCGAGAGACTATCCATTGAGCCGACCATGAGATATGTTGAAACCCCGTTAGAATCCTGGATAGGAAGACCAAAGACACTCGCCATAAGTCTATACGAATGGTGAAGGTCCTATGGTCAAACCATGATGTCGAAGAAGCGATAGGGGAGTTAGAAGATCCATGAAGGCGAAGTACCCAGTCATTCATAGACTAGATAGTCTAGCACTTAGCGGGTACAGGTAGGGTATACCCCTTTTTAAGGGGGTAGAGCCATTTTGCTTTTGCATTGCTTCGGGTTAGCATTGCATTAGTGTGTATGTATTTGTATTTTGATGGCACATGTAGTGCGAGTGTATTGAGTATGTATGTGTAATGTGTAGTGTATGGATGTGTATGTATAATGTATGATGTATCGGTGTAATGTGGCTATGATGTGTATGGAAATGGTGTATTGTGTTATGTGAATTGCATATTGGCTTGGGTTGGGTATGCTTGTAATGTAGAGAAAGTAAACACCTCATAGGTGGTAGTAAGACACATTATGGCAATTGGTTGCCTAATGATTAGAATTATAAAACTGTTAAATGAGCACTTTGAGGGCAAATAGTTATTTTAAAATTTATTAAGTAAATAATCATGATGGAGCAAATCCCGAAGAAACGGATCCTTAAAACGGATTACAAAAACAAAACGAATCTTAAAGCGCGTTTTTCGAGGAGGAAACCGGGAAAACGTGACTTTAAGCGGGTCAAATGGACTCGTAATAATTTTGGTCAACCAAATAGTCATTTTTAAACTTTAATGAAGGTCTAGGAGCCAATAAAATTAATTAAACGAGAAAATTCCGGAAAACGGGTCCCGGAAGTGAATAGTGCAAAAATGGGGAAGTTTGGGGTGTAAATGTAATAAATCAAAAATTGACCCTCCTTTGTAAATAGGCAGCGGTTCCTTATGTGAATAGCTGGGCACGTTTTTGCCAACCCATACCCTTCTTTATTTCTTCCTTATGTGCTATCAAACAAACAAAAAAGCAAGAAAAAGTAAAAAGTAAAACTCTCTCTTCCTCTCACACAAACACTCTCACGTTCTCTGCCCAGACTCCCTCTTCTTCCTCTTTTGTTTTCCAGTAATGGCGATTTGTAAATTCCTTCACAACAGCTCACTTCCTTCTCATATTGAAACCCTAAATCACCTCCAAACACTACAAAAATATACCGTTGGAATCGTCTTGCTCGGAGATCATTCTAAACCTTTCAAAAATCAAAAACTCCAACTTCATTTCCATGGGTGAAACCGTTTTTGGAGCCTAAGGAACACCATTTCAAGCTCCATCTTCTTCTTCATGTTCTAAGGTAAGAAAAGGACCAAAGCTCTTCTCATTTCCATTTTTCTTTGCAAAATCAAAACTTACGTGAACACCAGTGTTCCCTCATCCAGCCGGTTTGGGTGTTCCATCTTGAGAGCTGAAGCCTTGTCATTTCCTATCCAAAAACTCCATTAGAAGCTCAAGGAAAGACTTCCTAAGAGTTAAATGGTTTTTCACAAGTTAGGGTTAAAAACATACATTAGAAATATTGGTTTTTTTTGTGTGTGGTGTGTGTATGCCTTGTTACATGGTGTAGCTTGGCCTAAATAAAATCAAGAAAACAAGAAACAAGAACAAGAAGAAGAGAGCAAGAAAGGAGAAAGAGAGAAAAGAAAGAGGGATCAAAACACAAGGTAATGAAGTGCCTCTGTACGTTTTTAATGTTTGTGTATGTATAAGTGCATTGCTTTAGCAATGGTTTAAAAACCACCGTAACAGTCGGAAATGAATGAGTATATTGATGTCAACTATGTTTGTAGTTTGAAGCTTTTGAAAAAAAACAAAATGCTAGGTGGGAGTATTAAGTGTGCAGTAAGTGTTAGAAGTTGTGTGGAAATAATGCATATATTGAACAGGTTGTGAACTGTGTTGAGTGAGCACAATTATGTGGTGAGAACACTTAGAAATGTAGGAGGGAACTCTGTCAAAATTTGGTTAGGTATTTAGAGACTTGAGTGCTATTAGAAAAGAAAGAACAGAGAGGTGTGTAGAGAAGGAAAAATGGGATTTTCACTTTGGTTTGTAACAGGAAGAAGAAGTGTAGTGGAGTAGAACTGGAAATGGTGTAATAGGAAGTGTTTAACTAAGTTATGCTAGTTTGAGAGTCATTTAAGTAGTGGGAAGAAGAATGGGAAGTTCTGTTGCATTAGTAGAAGAAAAAAAAAAAACTGTAACAGGAGGAAAACAATCAGTGGAAAATTTGTAATTACAGATAATGATATAGGTTGGATTAGGTTAGTTTAAAGTGCTTAAACAATGTTAAAACATGCTAGATTATATGTAAGAATATTGAGGAAGAGATTGGTAGAAGTTTGGAGTTGAAACAAGTTCAAAAACGTACATAATTTACAAAACTGCAACTGGTCCGGGTCTGTAAACCGGTATAGAAACCCGGACCAGCCTTAAAACAAGACAAATTGCAATACTGAAGGAGTGGTCCGGGTTATAAACCAGGGCACTAACCCGGACCACCCCATTTTCTTACCTGAGAGTTCTCCAAACTTGTGGTCGGGTTTGCAAAGTAGTACACAAGCCCGGACCAGTCATAAATCACACCCGAGACTTTTACAAAGTAGTGGTCCGGGTTTGTAAACCCGGACCACTTCATTTACTTCACATAAACTATTTTAAAGCTAATCTAAGGCAGGGTAAAGATGGGTAATGATAATATAAGATAATTAAGACATGATTAATGATGTTTAAAGGTCATTAAGGCTATAAACAAGCTTAGGAAATAATTTTAAGTAAGTAATTAAGTACATGTATTTGAATAACAATGAATTAGTAAGTATAACTGGGAAACTTTAGAAAAACAATAATTAAGGTTAAATATGGATAATTAACCACCCAATATATGTATGTGATAGGACTTGAATTGTGAACACTGGAGGAAAGTCGGTTACAAGTACAACGGTGAAGGGTATAAACTTCTCATGCCCCGTATGCTACCTTGGCTACTCTGATTTGTGTGCTTGTGTGCTAATTGATCACCCAATAAGATAAACGCACGAATCGGAACTATTATGCTTACTTGTGAATATTGATATTGTTCCTTGTTTGGATATTATCTTAAATCATAGTTTGTATAATTCATGAAATGTATGGATGATAATGAATGTGTGTGCTTGATATATTGTAGTAACCGAATGTTATGGTGTTGGACTTCTAACTAATTCCTAACAAGCTAACCAATCTAACTTAATAAATTGGTAAATTGGAATGAGTAGAAGTCCGATATAGTTTCGGCCACGCGTAAGGAGGCGGAGTCACAAGAGGTGGCTCTAATTCCTGGCTTTAATCTTTTCCACGGCCCATACCCCTTAAATGGGTAGCATCCTGGATTAGTGAGCCACCTAAAGCCCGATGGTGGGACGGTGTAGTCCTTGCCCGGAGGTCATACCGACTTAACATGAATAAAAGTAAGTAAGTAAGAATGAGTATGGAAAAGTAAGTAAGTAAAGTAAGAGTATGTTAGTGTAAGTATTATGTAAGGAGTGAAAGAGTAATAAGCATCCGATTAACCCGGATGTGTAATTGGCTAACCCTTGTGAAGGTAAGTGTTGTGTATGCTATTGTATTGTTGTTTTGGCGTGTGTATTGTATTGTGGATGATTGTGTGATGTAAGTAAAGCATGTATGCATGATAATAATGAACCACATGTACAGTCGACCTTAAATAGTCGGCGTACCCTAGTTAGCACGCGATATATGTGAAGTTTATATGCAGCTTTTTACTGAGCCCCTTGAGGCACTATTTTAATATATTGCAGGTCCTCGTAAAAGGGTGAAGACTTGGTTGAGATTATGATGACTTCTTTTGATGTAATTAATAGACTGTGAATGGTGTACTAAGTTGTACACGGCTATAGGCCTTTTTGTTTAGCCGGTGTACCATGGGGTACACCCTTTGGATATTGAAAGAGTTGTGAATGGGTATAGGTGAGTGGTTGTTTGAACTCACGGTTTTTGTAGACTTGAAGGGAATGTAATTAATTCTACTTTTGATACTCGGTAATCCAGCATTGTAAGTATATGATATTTCTAACTGGTATGTAATGTAGCAGCTCGGTATTGTTAGACATCATACCATTACTGTAAGTAGTGTAAGCCTAGCTAGCCGTATGGGCGGTTAGCGGCGTTGTATCACCCGCCGTAGAAGTAGTAATTCCGCTGCGAGTAGTGGAATAATTGGGATGATTAGATAGTAAGTAAAGGATTAGCGGTAGGGGTGTTACAAAAAGTGGTATCAGAGAGTCGTTACGCTCTGATGTCCTAAGGTTACCGAGCATAGGGATTACCAAGTTAGGATTTCAACCGTTCTAAAACGAAAATTTAGAAACCTAACTAGGAATGACCATTGGTAACAACGGATACCCTTGACGTCCTTAGGGACGATACCTTTGCTTAATTCCAAGACCCATAGGTCACATGTTACAAAGCCTAATGCGAACGTTAAATGTTCAGATGTCAGGATGAGGTCGAGGCGGACATAGGGGAGAGACCCTTGATGGACCAAGCGCGCAGACGATAGCAGAGATCGTCACCACCACGGTAGCACAAATTCTACCTCAAGTAATCTCAGCAATGCAACAAACCCAACAACAAAACCAACAAACTCAACGGGACAAATCCCTCCCCCTCCACCCAGAGAAGTAAACTGGGTAAATCTGTAGTGGGAATCTGACCTCCATGTTCCGAGGCGAGAGTGATCCGGCTAAGCTAGAAGCCTACATCTCGGAGATGGAGACAACCTTTGAAACCCTCGAAGCTCCTGCTAGAATTCGAGTTAGAGTAGCAGCTTATTATCTTAAAGATGCAGCTACGGATTGGTGGAAGTTAGTCAATAAATGAGATGTCAACGATCCTACATTCGACTTGGAATCCTTCACACCCTACTCCGATCCAAATACTACCCAGAACATGTCAAAACAAAGAAAAGACTAGAGCTTGATGCCTTGAAGATGACAGAGAAGATGTCTGTCGATGAGTACTACCGCACCTTCACCTCCCTCCTTCGTCTTCTACCCGACCTTGGGTACACCGGCCAGGTGTTGGTCGATCGCTTCTATGGCGGTCTGAGCCATCGCCTTCGGTACGACATGGGCTACACCAGATTTACTCCCTCCAGGTAAATACGGTTAAACCCTTAGTACCATTGTAAATACTTTACTTTTATCTCTCTGAGTAAGAATCCCGGCTAATACCTGAAACTCCAGGAGTGCTATCACGTGCATCTGCGTTGAGTGAGATCACTTGCTAACTGAGGGATGAAGAAACCGCGCTTAAGCGCAAGGCTAACAGCAAAAACACCAGTGCTGAGGAGCAGAACCAGGGCAAGAGCTGGAAAAAGAAGAAATGGAAGTTCTTTCAGCAATCCCAAAAGAACTCCCAAGTGAGAGCAGTGCACCATGCTGAGAAGGGCAAACCAGTTGAGCTTCTTCAGCTAGGTTCTTCTGCGCCGGTGGTGTGAAGCCACTGAGATTACACCCACCTAAGGGTAAACTTCTAATCTAAATTCGTATTTGTATAAGTATCGTAGCTAGTACTTCTGCACCAATGTGCTAACACTCAAAGCCTTAGGTTCTGGCTCCGGTTACACCAAGAACTACTCTGACGGCCGCACCTACGTGTGCAGAAAGTGTAACCAAGACCATCTAGGCATGGATTGCCAAGGGAGAGAAATCCTGTGCTACAACTGTCAGAAATCGGGACATAGAGCTAATATGTGCCAAGAAAATGCCAAGCCAAAAGGGAACTTCCAGAGCTACAAGCAGAGGGAAGGCAAGGAGGTTGTATCTGGCGATGCACCAGGCCAGCAGGCCCGCAGGGACAGGGATCCCGATGTCCTCAGAAGGGCGCACCCCAGAGGCATCCCGCCTAGCACATTATCGACCGATATGGGACCGGTTCTAAGTCCGGCCTAGGTAATTAACTAAACCTTGAATCCTTGAGAAGCATGATTAAGTATTGGAGTAACTGTTTGAGTGAATGCATGAGTAAATGAATTGAAGTATGTATTGAACATGAAATGAAGTAGTTGAGACTAGTACTCACCGTAAATGAAATTTACAACCATAGGTAGTTTTAGTATCTGTTACCCGATACCGTTAAACCCAAATAAGAAGAGACCGACATCACCACATACCACTACTCCAGCGAGCAGTGTCAGGTCATCCGCCCAGGTATGATTTTATTAAGAGGATACTTGACACCCGAAGCACAAATCTCAATCATCCGACGATGCAACGAACTAGGAACGGGTCCAGGAGGATTTTATACACCCGAATTCCACGGTGGAGCGAAGATGAAGCTGAAGATGATGTGCTTGGGAAGGACTGGAATCCTTATACCAAGACATACCAAGAGACACGGATGCAAGATGGAGCGACGCCACCGACAATACCCTTAGAATTTCAAACACTTGTTACCCAAGCAGTAGAACTTGCACAACAATGTGAAAATGATCCGATCCCCACAATTGAAGCGGACCTTTGTATCGTCAACTTCTATGAGAAAGAAGGACGACTTGGGTTACACCAAGATAAGGACGAGACAGCGGAATCTCTTGAACAAGGAGTGCCCGTAGTGTCGCATTGGTGATGACGCCGTATTTTTGTATAGCGAGCAGAAGCGTGTGGACCGCGCAGAGAAATTGGTATTGAGATCAGGAGATGTCCTAATCATGGGTGGAAAGTCTAAGATGCTGTATCACAGGATCAACAAGATCAAGCTGAATACGGCACCACCGACAATAATCAATGCCACACAGATGAAACCTGGACGCCTGAACCTTACCTTTGGAAGTATTAAGTTCGTAGTAGTCATGTAATGTATTAGTAACGTGTATTAGAGACACGGTATATATGATGGTTGGTTTATCAATAAAGAGCAATGTTGATTTAAATTCCACTTGTTTCCACCATCATTACTTATGAACTTGTCACTTCAATAGGTTGTGGACTCGGTATCGAAGGTAACCTGAGTATCCTCACCGATGCAAGCGGCACCATCGTAACGGGAACCGTCCTAGTGAACAGCATTGAAGCCTCAGTGTTATTCGACTCCGGCGCCTCTCACACCTTTGTATCACCATCTTTTCTAAAGAGGTTGGGGCTAGATGCGGATGAGCTACCGAACTTCTTGGTTACTCTCCCGTCGAAGGAGCGAATACGATGTACCAAATACTACAAGTCAGCCACAATCCAAATCAAGGGCGATGCGTTTCCCATATCATTCATCGAGTTTAATGGGTTGGGATTCGACGTAATAGTCAGAATGAACTGGTTAGAGCGGCACAAGGGTAGAATCCTCTGCGCCGAGCATCGATTGCTGCTCAGGAGTCCTTCTGTGGTTACTGTATCTTACCGCCAGAGACCGAGAGAGCCTTCGACCACAGTCATCTCTGCTATGGCTATGTACGGGAGCTCAGAAAGGGCCATGAAGTGTATTTGTGTTATGTACAAGACTTGGAGAAAGATCCAGAGTTCAACCCCGAAGTACCAATTGTATCTGAATTCCCCGACGTATTCCCTAAGGAGCTGCCTGGTATACCACCTCGAAGAGCAGTAGAGTTTGAGATTAACCACTTGCCAGGTACTGGTCCCATTGTTAGGGCACCGTACCGTATGGCACCTGTAGAAATGACAGTGCTGAAAGAGCAATTGCGCGTTCTTCTCGACAAAGGGTTTATACGCCCGAGCGTATCACCCTGGGGAGCACCGGTCCTGTTCGTAAAGAAGAAGGACGGTAGCCTCCAACTTTGTATCGACTACCGCGAGTTGAATGCGGTCACAGTCAAAAATAAATACCCATTGCCACGCATCGACGACCTATTCGACCTGCTGAAAGGAGGCTCAGTCTTCTCCAAGATTGACCTCCGTTCTAGGTATCATAAGATTGCTATCAGAGAGCAAGACATCGAGAAAACGACATTCCGTACCAGATATGGCCACTACGAGTTCACCGTCATGCCATTCGGTTTGTCAAACGCACCAGCAAAATTTATGGATTTAATGAATCGACTATTCAGTGAGCAGTTAGACACTTCAGTTGTAGTATTTATCGATGATATCCTTGTGTATTCCAAATCAGAAGAAGAACATGAAATTCATTTGAGGAAAGTACTTGAGACACTACGTGAGAACCAGCTTTATGTGAAGTTCTCCAAATGTGAGTTCTGGCTAGATTAGGTATCATTCCTCGGTCATATCATCTCGAGCACAGGCATTTCAGTTGATCCTTCTAAGATAGAAGTTGTACGATCATGGCCTAGACCCAAGAATGTTACTGACATTAGGAGGTTTCTTGGTTTAGCCGGTTACCACCAAAGATTTGTAAAGGACTTCTCGAAAGTCACTAAGCCCATGACTACACTGATGAAGAAAGATGCACCTTTTGTATGGACAGACAAGTGCGAAGCATCATTCCAGAGCCTAAAAGACTCATTGACCTCAGCACCGATTCTCACACTTCCAGAGGGCATAGAGGGATTTGAGGTGTATTGTGATGCATCAGGCAAGGGAATGGGATGCGTACTCATGTAGCATGGCAAGGTTGTAGCTTATGCCTCCCGCCAGCTGAAAAGCATAAGGAGAATTACCCGACTCGCGACTTAGAGTAAGGAGCCATTGTCTTCGCCTTGAAGATATGACGACACTATCTTTGTGGGGTAAGCATCACCATCTACTCCGACCACAAGAGCTTACAGTATGTATTCACGCAGAAAGAGTTGAATTTGAGACAGAGAAGGTCGATGGAGTTTCTCTCAGACTACGACATCAACTTGCAGTATAAGGAAGGGAAGGCAAACGTGGTAGCCGACGCCCTGAGCCGTCGAGCACACTCGCTCCATTCGCTACTCGCTTCTTCTAGCTTGGTTGACGAGGTGCGAGATGCTCAGTTGAGTGACCCTTACCTGACCGAAATCAGACAGAAGATCACAGATGGTACATTTGAGAAGAAGAAATATGACTTTAGGTTGCATGAAGATGGCCTGATTCGCCTGAATGGCAGGCTATGCGTCCCCCGAAGCAATGCTGAGCTAAGGGATCGCATCCTGCGAGAGTCACACAGTTCTACATTATCAGTTTATCCAGGAGCCTCCAAGATGTACAAAGACATGAAGAGGTAATTCTGGTGGTCTTGAATGAAATCAATGTGAGAGACAGAGTATATTGAGATGCTTAACATGCCAGAAGGTGAAATTTGAACATCGTAGACCGGGTGGGAATGGTACAATCGATGCCAAATCCGGAGTGGAAATTTCATGATATCTCCATGGTTTTGTTGTAGGACTCTCACCTGCCATGGGAGGACTAACATGATCTGGGTTGTAGTCGATCGCCTCGCCAAGGTTGCCCGATTCATACCGATGAAGGACACTTGGAAGGTAGCGAAGCTCGCGGAGCTATTCGACAAGGAGATTATCAGACACCACGGAGTCCCGAAGACCATAGTATCTGACCGCGACACCAGATTTCTTTCGAGATACTGGAGAGCTACACGGGAAGCGTTGGGTACAGAATTGAAGCTGAGTACCGCCTTCCATCCTCAGACCGACGGTCAGACGGAAAGGACCATCCAGACACTGGAGAACATGCTTAGGGCATGTGCCTTAGATTTTCAGGGGAGTTCGTTAGATAAGCTTCATCTTATCAGGTTTTCGTATAACAATAGCTATCACGCTTCAATTACGATGTTGCCTTTCCAAGCCCTATACAGTACACCTTTCCATACACCTTTGTGTTGGGATGAGTCAAGTGAAGCGGTCATCATAGGACCGGAGTATTTAGAACAAGTCCAAGCGGAAGTGCAACAAATTCGAGCTAACATGAAAGCAGCCCAAGATAGACAGAAATCCTATGCGGGAAGCAATGGATGTTCACTAACTTCTGGCGTGGTTTCTTTTATGTTGGCTCACTTTACTTACTTGTCATTTATCCTTATCCTTGACTCGATACTTTTGACTTGGTGGTTTGGATGTGCCTTGTTCTTCTGCTTTTGTTCTAAGTGTTTGGCTTCATCTTATTGTTTATTTTTAATAGTTATGTGTTTAAACTTTGTTTTGGAGAGTTGTACCAGTTCCATTCCAGGGAACTGACCCACCCCTCCGGGGTGGGCTGCTTGGTTTCATCTTGCAGGTACGAATTGTTATACAGGTGGCCACGAAGAGAGTGAGTGTATGGGATGGGAATTAGGAATTTTGGAGAGCTATTTTATTTTGTTATTATTACGTTTATGTTATGTTTTCTCGAGTTCAGACCGTAGCATTTGTAATATCATAAGTTGTAATTGGTGAGGTTTGGTGCTGGGTGTTTGGAACCTGATGATCTGTAATCGCCTTAGTATTTTATTTCCGCTGCATTTATGATAGATAGGGGCGTTACAGAAAGTGGTATCAGAGCGTAGTTACGCTCTGAGCCCGAGAAAACAAGCCGAGTGAAATACTTAGAATATAGGTGCCCTTAAAACTGGGGAATCGGGGTAGAATTGGGAAGTGAGGATTCGAGAAAGGTACGTTACCCTTACCCCATACTTGACCTTATTTACATTACTCATGAACACTCTAACTACATACCGTCCCTGGGTAGTTATGAAACACTTGCACGTTACTACATAGATGTCTAGATTTAGCATACAACTTCTGAACAACGAACACCATCCTTAGCAGCTAAATGTCTCAAAGAGGAGGACGCGGAGGAAGATGAGGACGAGGAGCGGGACCCCCAGGTGGTTACGGACCCGATGCTGTTACCCCTGAGGTCATAGCTCAGATTGTGACCGCTGCATTAGCTCAGCAGCAGGCTCAGATCCCTCAACCACCGCCACCACCATCCAACGGTCCACGAGAGTTTAACTGGTTGAAAGCGGTCAACGATCTTCGTCCCCCAGCCTATGAGGACAGCCAGTACCGAAAGCTCTTGAGAAATACATCACTGAGATTCAAAAGGCTTTTACCTCTCTACATGTCCCAGCAGATCGCCAAGTGGACATAGCGGCCTACTTTCTCCAAGGGCCAGCTCATCGATGGTGGCAGACAGCCAGAGCCGAGCTGACCGCCTAAGCGAACTTTGATTTCCAAGCTTTTCTGGTGGCCCTGAGAGCTAAGTTCTACCCATCCTACCTACAGAAGAGAATGAGAAGTGAATTTGAGCAGCTGAAGCAAGGGACTTCTTCTGTTGCTGAGTACTATGACAAGTTTGTGGAGTTGCTAGCTGTCATTGGAGAGGGAGCTTACGCTCCGAGGTACCTGGTGGATAAATTTCATACTGGCTTGAACTTCAGGATCATGACCATGATCGGTTCCACCAGGGGAAAGACTTTATAGGTATGGAATATGACTTTGGAATTTCTGGTTCGATAAGATTTTCCCACTAACACATATTGTAACGACAGGAACTAGCTGATGATGCAAACGACTGCGAAACCACCATATTGCCTATCAGGATTCTGCTAGGCAAAGGAAGGGAGATGCTGGAGGAGGTAGTGGAGGAAACTCTTCCCAGAACTATGAGAGGAAGGGCAAGTTCTACAAGGGGAAGAATGAAAAGGCCATAATCCCTTTACATACCGATGCTGAGCCAATCCGCTCCCAGCCACCTAGTGGTAAGATAAAACAGAATCTACAATGTGGTTACATATTGCTATCACGTTACTGACCTTGAATTGGAACAGGAAACCAACCCGTAAGAAGATACTTCTGCAGGAAGTGTGAGAGGGACCATCCAGGAAAGGAGTGTGACGGAACTCTGGTGACGTGTCACCATTGTGGCAGGAAGGGGCATAGATCCTTTGAGTGCTTCTCGAACCCGGATTCTAGGAACTACAAGCCACGCACCGGGTCAGCGACTAAAGCCCCAGCTACTAATACAAATGGAGGAGGAGGTAGAGGCGGCACCGGAGGTGCTGGACCATCTACCCATCGCCCCCCAGAACTACCCTCAGAGGCCAGGCAAAGCACCAGCTCTCAACCTGGTGGACCGTGTCGAATCAGCGAGTGATGACCCGAGTTCACCTGGTGAGGACTACTTTCCTACTGAAGAAGCTTAGACCTTCGTTTTGCTTCATTTCTTCAAGTAATTTTTCCTCTGCATTGTAAAGGGATGAACTATAAATCCCTCTTTCTTTTACATCTTTGTGCTAAGACCAGTTTGAACCTTGACTTGTTTACTTAATGGCAATTGTTTGTTTTCGTTCAGCTTTCGATATTTGCTTTCCTGTATTGCCTATTTCCACACCCACCATTCCCTTTGAAGCCAAACCACACCCACCAGAGAAGTGTGAGATATTGAGACCTGGGATGGTCTTATTACGAGAATTTTTGACCCCAGCTGACCAATATGCATTGATCCTCAAGATCAGAGAATTAGGTGTGAAAGGAGGAAACTTTTACACCCCTACCTTCAAGAACGGTGCAACCATGAAGGTGAAGATCATGTGCCTAGGTAAGAAGTGGGACCACACCACTAGAAGCTATGAGGAGGTGGAGGTGCCACCAATTCCAGGAGAGTTGCAGACCATCATTGGAGCTGCAGTTAAAACCCAGGAATTGGAGGATGAGCCCGTCCCAGACCTAACCTCAGACGTGTGCATCATCAACTTCTATGGGAAAGAAGGTAAGCTAGGAATGCATCAGGATAGGGACGAGTCTCTGGAGTCCATCACCAGAGGAGTTCCAGTGGTGTCCATATCACTTGGAGACGACGCGGAATTCCTATTTGGAGATCAGAAGAGAATGGATCTTGCTACAAAGATCCTCCTGAAGTCGGGTGATGTGCTGATATTCGGGGGGCAGCCAGACTTATCTACCATGGGGTGAAGAGAATTAAGCCCCACACAGCCCCCACATCCATCATCAACCAGACCCATGAAACCTGGCCGTTTAAACCTGACCTTTAGACAGATCTAGCCTTGTAATTTATGCAATTTCAGCATTGTAATCATTAAAATGCTCATGAAGACCTTAATAAGAATGGAAATCTTATAAGTTTGTTTCGTCGTTGTAGGGGTTGGGAACTCAGAGATCAGGTTGACTGTGTTGAACCAGGCTCAAGCGAAGAGCAATGGGATGGTCATCACAGGTATAACTACTAGCCTGATTTATTACCTTGGAAGTAATGCCTGAGAATCTTAGAATTTACTCTGTGGTTTCAGGCACGTTCTTAATTAATGAGGTGGAAGCCACTGTTCTGTTTGATTCTGGAGCCTCCCATTCATTCATATCCCAGGCATTCCATGCTAAGATAGATGCCCCTACAGAGGATATCCATGACTGCTCAGTTTTATTGCCATCCAGAGAGTTAATCAAGTGCAGTAAGCAATGTAAGGACTTGAATACGCATCAAGGGAGCAGATTTCCTCTTTGATGCCATTGTCTTCCCTGGCATGGGGTTCGACATAATTGTGGGCATGGACACACTACAGCGATACAGAGGTAGGCTACACTGTGCAGAGCATCGTCTCCTCTTGAAGTCAGCTACAGGGATCACAGTATCATACCGAATGCAGCCCAAGCAGCCGACTGTGAAGGTTGTATCGGCATTATCCCTGATGAAGGAGGTGTCCAAGGGAGCGACCGCCTACTACTGTTATGCCCAGGATCTGAGGACAGATCCAAAGTTCAAGAGTGACGTACCTGTTGTGTCGGAGTACCCCGACGTTTTTCCGGAGGAGTTACCTGGACTACCACCATTGAGGGAGGTTGAGTTCAACATCGACCTCATACCTGGTACAGGACCGATTGCCAAAGCACCCTACCGGATGGGCCCTGCGGAGATGGTGGAATTGAAGAAACAACTGCAGGAGTTACTAGATAAGGGTTTCATCCGACCCAGTGTCTCACCTTGGGGTGCTCCTGTGCTGTTCGTCAAGAAGAAGGACGGAAGCATGAGATTATGTATTGACTACAGGGAGTTGAATAATGTCACGATCAAGAACAAGTACCCACTGCCCAGGATCGATGACCTATTTGACCAGCTGAAGGGAGCGAGGGTGTTCTCCAAGATCGATCTGCGTTCCGGATATCATCAGATAGCAGTAGCTGAGCCAGATATAGAGAAGACAGCGTTCCGAACCAGATACGGCCACTACGAGTTCACAGTGATGCCGTTTGGACTGACTAACGCACCAGCAGATTCATGGATCTGATGCAGAGGGTCTTTCAAGCCCAGCTAGACAAGTCAGTGGTCGTATTCATAGACGATATTCTGATCTTCTCCAAGAGTAGGGAGGAACATGAGCAGCATTTGAGAACAGTCTTGGAGACTCTGAGAGAGAGGCAACTCTATGCCAAGTTCAGCAAGTGTGAATTCTGGCTGGACAAGGTATCATTTCTTGGTCATGTGATCTCAGCTGAGGGAGTTTCAGTGGACCCAGCTAAAATTGAGGCGGTGAAGAGCTGGCACAGACCTCGCTCAGTGACTGAGATTCGGAGCTTCCTTGGGTTGGCTGGCTATTATAGACGCTTTGTGAAGGATTTCTCCAGGCTAGCCAAGCCCTTAACCTCTCTGATGAAGAAGGATAGCCCGTTTGTATGGACAGAGGCATGTGAGGTCTCCTTTCAGGCACTGAAGGATGCTCTGACCACAGCTCCTGTATTGGTGATCCCCGAGGGAAATGAGGGATTCGAGGTTTACTGTGATGCTTCAGGCAAGGGGATCGGTGGAGTATTGATGCAAAATGGCAGAGTCGTGGCTTACGCTTCTCGACAGCTGAAGAAGCACGAAGAAAATTATCCCACACATGACCTTGAGCTCCTCGCCATAGTTTTTGCCTTGAAGATCTGGCGACACTACCTGTATGGAGCCACGGTCCGAATTATGACAGATCATAAGAGTTTGAAATACATCTGGACCCAGAAGGAGCTGAACTTGAGACAGCGACGGTGGATCGAGCTACTAGCTGATTATGATATCGACCTCCAGTACACTGAGGGTAAAGGTAATGTCGTGGCAGACGCTCTGAGCAGAGAGCACATTCACTTCTTGCTCTCATAGAGACGACCACGATAGCTGAGGAGGTATATGCAGCTCAGGACAGTGATGTGTATCTACAGGGTATCAGGCAGAAATTAGCAGATGGGTTGACTGATGGTCTGAAGTATGACTACGAGCTAGACAGCGAGGGACACCTTCGAGTCAGAGGCAGACTCTGCGTTCCTCAGGATGCGACAGAACTTCAGACCAGGATTCTCTCTGAAGCTCATTCCTCTACATTGTCAGTACATCCTGGAGCCACCAAGATGTACAAGGATTTAAAGAAGTTATTCTGGTGGAGCGGGATGAAGAGGGATGTAGCAGACTTCGTCTCGCGATGTCTCACCTGTCAGAAGGTGAAGTTCGAGCATCGGCGACCAGGAGGCCAGATTCAGTCATTACCGGTACCGTGCTGGAAGTTTGACGATATTAGTATGGATTTTGTGGTCGGTCTCCCTCCAGCTAGAGGTGGATTGAACACAATTTGGGTGATAGTGGATAGGTTAACTAAGACAGCTAAGTTCATACCTATAAAGGACACATGGAAGGTGCCCAAACTAGCTGAGGTGTTCACCACGGAGCACATCCGGTACCATGGGGTACCGAAGACGATCGTCTCCGATCGTGATGCACGTTTCCTTAGTAGATTTTGGCGTCAGGTGCAGGAGGCATTTGGTACTCAGCTGCGACTTAGCACAGCCTTCCACCCTCAAACAGATGGGCAGACCGAGAGGACGATTCAGACACTGGAAGATATGTTGAGAGCGGTCGCCTTAGACTATCAGGGGAGTTGGG
Source organism: Limonium bicolor (assembly GCA_023374045.1). Taxonomy (NCBI): domain Eukaryota; kingdom Viridiplantae; phylum Streptophyta; class Magnoliopsida; order Caryophyllales; family Plumbaginaceae; genus Limonium; species Limonium bicolor. The sequence goes on from JAIOTZ010000134.1 coordinate 72,369, forward strand.
TAGAGCGTCTACACTTGGTAGAGTTCTCCTACAACACTCCTATCACTCGTCTATCGGCATGGCCCCATTTCAGGCTCTGTATGGCAGACCGTGCCGGACACCTTTATCATGGAATGACCCTGCTGAGACAGTTTTGATTGGTCCGGAGTATATTCAGAGACTGCAGGATGACATCAGAGTTATTCAGCACATGAGGGCAGCGCAGTCTAGGCAGAAATCTTACGGGGATCAGCGTACCAGAGAGCTTGAATTTCAGATCAGTGATATGGTTTTCCTACGAGTGTCTCCGATGAGAGGTATCTTCAGATTTGGGATGAGAGGAAAGCTAAGCCCTAAGTATGTTGGTCCGTACAGGATTACGGAGCGCGTGGGCCCAGCAGCATATCGACTAGACCTACCAGCGGAGTTGGGAAGGTACATGACGTGTTTCATGTATCTCAGCTGAAGAAGTATGTACCTGACCCTTCTCACGTGCTACAGCCAGAGAGATTAGAGATTGAACCTACACTGAGATATGAGGAGACTCCCATTCAGATCCTGGACACGAAGGTCCGGGAAACGAGAGGCAGATCAGTCAAGCTGGTGAAGGTTCTTTGGGAGCATCATGGGGTTGAAGGAGCTACTTGGGAGACTGAGGACTCTATGAGAGTGAAGTACCCACACCTATTCCCATGATATTTCCTTGTATTCTTGCCTTTACTAGGTTCTTGTTCATAGCGGTACGAGGGCGTACCTTGGCTCTTTTCGGGGGGGGGGGTAGTGCATACTCTTCCTTCGTCACCTCATCCAGATTATGCCCTGTTTGTTTTGTTAGTAGAATGTTGGAGAGGTGTATGCATGTACTTGATTTATACATTGTGTGATTCTTGATTTCTATTTATGAAAATCTTGGTTTTGGTCTGACGATGAATAATCTTGCGTGGAATTTGGAAATGGAATGAGTGGAAATAGATTGTGGGAGAAGTTACAATTGGTACGGATTGGTATGGAATTTTGGTTGGGATTGTTATTGGATGAACATTCTGGTAATTCTTGACAGCACACCTGATGTGGTGTGAGTAGCTACTAGTTGGCGTTAAACTTCGGGACGAAGTTTCTTTTAAGGGGGGTAGACTGAAATACCCCATAAATTAATTTAAATTAATTTAGGGGATTTCTTTTGGTAAACCCTAAATGAAACTATTAAATATTAATTTATTATATGGTATTAGAATTTAATAGTGAGATTTATAAGTCAATAAATCTTGGGAAAATTTCAAGACACTCCAATTATATTATAAAGATTTTAGAAATATTTGATTGAACATTGATTTAAGGCTTAAAAGTCAAAATAAATAGAAACCTTGAAGCTTCAAAAGCCTTGCTAGGATTGACTTTTTGAGAATGGTCAAATCAGGCCATGAAAACTATACCAATAAAAAGGTTATGGAAAACCAAGAAGATCATAAAAAGAACGTTAAAAACGGATCATCCTAGCCAAAGTTATGATAAATTGAAGTTTAGAGCCAAAATTTTGAAGGATGCTGACGTGTCCAGGGCTAGGGACACGTGTCGCGCCCAGTCAGCACCGGTCACTCAATCGGTTGAGTTTCCAGCGGTTTTGGCATGTCATGGGGCGATCTTTAGACACCTATATCTTTTTCCCTACTCCACCATTTGGTATGCCGTTTGTTTCATTCGATTCTCCTATCTTTCCTCTTTCCAACCATTACTCACACACCATCTAACTCCTTCTACAATGATCGGAAAGTTGATCCAAAGTTGCCTCCTCACGAGTTCGTAACCCAGAATTTCCGGTTTTTCCTGAGATCGGGTAAACTTCGTCACGCCATAACTTCTTCATTTCGCATCCAAATTTCGTGTTCTTTAGCTTGTTTTGAAGATCTTTAATCCCTCTATAACTTTCATGTTGATGGCCAAGGCTGATTCGCACTGGTTTGGGAGATAAATCTGTCTAAAGTTGCCTACTCGATCACGGTGGTAATTCTGCCCAGTTCATCCCGAAACCAACTAGGTAAACACGGATCTTGTGAGATCTGTAACTTTCTCCCTAGTTCATCAAAATCAATGATTCTTCCACTAACATCTAGAGTTACATGTCTAGTTTGGATTGTGATAGGTTCCATGAATCAAATCTCTCTCAGTTGGTGCGAGTTGATTCGAGAAGAGGCATACCTGAACCGCACATAAAATACCGATTTCCAGAATTCTCGATTTGGTTTCACCCCGTTAATGCAATTCCGGTAAGTTTCTGATCAAATTGCTCCGTTGATGCCATTCGAAATTTCATCACCGATCAAACCCACATGCCAATTTAGTCTATTATGCATTACAATGGGAGAATTTGTCAAATTGAATCGAACTCAACTGTGAACCCTAACTTCGAACCCAGTTTCGAATCGGTTCAATTCTGCATGAAAATTGGGGAAATCGGTACCATTAGAACCGGAATTTGATTACGAATCGATAGGAACAAGAATCACTCGATTTCGTTCTGTAGATTGTGAGAAAACGGGATTTACTCGATCCCCTTATTACCTTGCTGATGAACTCGGAGTACTGGGCCGTCCGATCTCGCTTTAAGATGGACGGCCGAGATTAATTCCAGAATAAGTTTATAAAGGTTTTTATAAATTCCAGTAAATAGTCTAACTTGTTGGGTTATTTAATCTTCCCGAATGTATTTTGACTTGAAATTTTAACCATAGATTCCTTATAAATCTAGTTTATTTTGATGTAAATTAATATGGGTTTTGAGTTTTTAAACATAAGTTATGATTTTTGCAAGTTACGAGTATTATGGAATTATTTGGGTAATTTAAAAAGATATTTTTATGAAATAAAAATTATATAATATGTCTAAAATGTTATAGTTGTTATATATTAAATTTGGGAATTTTTGGATAAGGGTAAATGGTTTAAAAATTATGTTTATGGAATTTTCATAAGAATAACTTATATATATGGTTTTGAATGTAACAAAAATTAAAGTATGGTTTGTTAATAAGCTTTTTAGGTTGGGGAAAATAATTAAACCTAAATTAACATTTTACATCAGTATGTTATATATATATTTTGGGTATTATCTTTTAGGTGAAGTAAAATTTGTTTACATATATATATATATATTTATATAAGAGAAATAAAATAGGAACTTATATTAAATCAGGTATTAAACTAAACTACATATTATTATTATGGAGGTTAATATGCTTAATTAAACTAGGGCAAACACTTTATTTTATAAACCATATATCAGTTGTGGATATGTCTAAAAGATATTAGATATAATTAAAATAAGAATTTCTTAAAGAATGTTTTGGATAAATCCTAAGGAAAATATAAGTGTATATATAAATACATTTGAAGTAAATAAAAGAAGTAACATTCCTTATGGGAAACATATTAAGAGGGAAAAATTGGGATAAACCTAATTCATACGTGACAATTAAAAATATTGAATGATAATGTGACATCTAGGTGGACTATTAGGGGGAAACACATCCTAAACCTTAATAGGTGTCAAAGTAAGTTAGCCAATCGTAACCAAAGGGTTTAATTAAATTAAACCTATAATCAAGAGTAGGTAAATGGAATAAGTTAAGAATGCATTAAAGTTTTAATTACGAGATCTAGCCAGATCCCTAGGAGGGAGTAACTGTAAAACAAAACTATAGACTGATAAGAATGGAGGATGTGTAGCATTATAGTACCTTAACTAATCAATGCTTGGAATACTTTAATTATAGGTGATTAGTGGAAGTAGTTCGCATTTTCAAGTTTGGTTACTGCTTCTACATATACCAGGTACGATTTCTCGTACTCAGATGCTTTTGGTGACGAATTTTATGGAATGTTTTGAGAAACGCTAAACGAGTTTGAATGAATCTTGAAAGGAAATTGTTTGTGTGACTAACTCAGCCTGTTGTGACTGACTGGGCCTTGAATGTACAACTTTCATGATTATTGGTTCCTCCTTTCTGGTTGTCTCATTAGATATTAACTGCTAAGGGTTTATGCCTCTACACTCTGTAGGACTGAGTGTTTTGGTATTGCACTCGTGCAGTTAAAAATCTAGTGGGAATATGGGAAATGTCAATCTTGGTATATATTGGGTATGGATTCTTTCTATTAAGTGGTGCACACACTTTTCACCGATGACTGAGAACGGGTCGGTGGCAGCGGAGGTCTGCTATACCTCGTCCTTGTGACAACTGACAGCGGAGGTCTGTTTACCTCGTCCTTGTGACAACTGACTGGCGGTGGGGGCCATCTCTCCCAATTGGTTTTATTCCACTCTTGAGTTATGGGTTCTTGGATATCTTCTTTCATTCCCAGTCTTGTGACTACCTGGGTCTTTCTAATCCTAACTGGAACTTAATTTAACTTAAGCAATGGATGTTCACTAACTTCTGGCGTGGTTTCTTTTATGTTAGCTCACTTTACTTACTTGTCATTTATCCTTATCCTTGACTCGATACTTTTGACTTGGTGGTTTGGATGTTCCTTGTTCTTCTGCTTTTGTTCTAAGTGTTTGGCTTCATCTTATTGTTTATTTTTAAGAGTTGTGTGTTTAAACTTTGTTTTGGAGAGTTGTACCAGTTCCATTCCAGGGAACTGACCCACCCCTCCCGGGGTGGGCTGCTTGGTTTCATCTTGCAGGTACGAATTGTTATATAGGTGGCCACGAAGAGAGTGAGTGTATGGGATGGGAATTAGGAATTTTGGAGAGCTATTGTATTATGTTATTATTACGTTTATGTTATGTTTTCTCGAGTTCAGACCGTAGCGTTTATAATATCATAAGTTGTAATTGGTGAGGTTTGGTGCCGGGTGTTTGGAACCCGATGATCTGTAATCGCCTTAGTATTTTATTTCCGCTGCATTTATGATAGATAGGGGCGTTACAACCGGGCCACGCACAACTAATTGTCGTCTTAGCATGCGGTTGATTATAATTGAATCATGCATGTAAACTACAGTACACAACACATTACACTGCACAACAATGGCTCATTAAAACAGCCAATACAACTACACTTAACAAATCACTCATTGTGATCTTTAACCCCTAGAGTGTTTCTCCTTTAATGGAGTTATTTCCTTAATAGATGACACTTACCCACCAATCGGGTTATCCTTAAACGCCTCTTACAATAAACTGGAATTCATATCCATGATCCACATACTCCACATCTTAACAACATATCACATCACAACGCAATAAGAATTGCAGCACAACAATAACACATAACATAACGGGAACGGTTCCCTTTATGAACCGGCCCAAACATAGTCAGTTCACTTGTAGCCTAGAGAATGTTGCCAGTCTCATGATAAGCTCGTTATATAACTCGTTACCGTCTCGTTAAATGAACGGATAACTTAACACAAGGTGCCTCGGATATAGTGATCCAAGCACACCGAACAAACATAAACATAGTATGCCCCTGTGGCCCGACGTGAGTCAGTAAAATAGCCTTCGTTAAGCTAAAGGGAAGGTTGGAAACCAAATTGGAAAACAACCATAACATACAAAGAGAATCGAACCGGTTATGACATCGACTCCCATACTCACACGCGTGGCCGGAACAGACTGGACTCCTCACTTCCCCCGTTAGCACTTGTTAGAAGTTCAACATTGAACTCAATAAACATTCACAAACATTGGGTTACGTCTTGTTAGACACACACAAGGGAAGAGAGAGTCATACATTCACACACAAACATCACACACAAGCATCACATAACTAACTCACGCATAGCCGTGGTTAGAACGTTCCTTAGGTTGGAAACGTTATTACCGGATACCGTTCTCTTACGTTTACCTAATAGTGGTTAACTAGCCCATCATGCGCATTTGAGGTTACCGGTATCGGCACGTAAACACACAACAACAATAACGACTATAAAGTTGTTTCATGATTTATCTTATAACGTGGCAAACATACAGAAAAACACATTGGCATACAAGCCGGTGTAATCCGGTAGGACACAGGTTGCAAGAAAACCATACCTTGGTCCTTGCTGCGTATGAGTCCCGCCAAACGTAGCTCCTAGACATGATTGACAATGTCGGTTAATTACTTATTAAGTTCCGGTTTACTAAACACTTTACACGATTGAATGACACGTTTTCTTTTGTTTAAACTCACACTTGGTTGTCATCATTATACCCACTAGGGTTTACTACTTAAACCACACTTTGTTTGTTTTTTTTTACATGTTTTGGGTCGTTCGACCCACCGTCCGACCCACAAACTGGGTCGGCCCGTTCCATAAACTTTTTCCGTCTTTCAAATCCTCCCGTCCGACCCATGTCCGACCCAAGTCCTCTAGGTCGGACCATTCTAGAAACATCAACGGGTGAATTAACAGGGGCCGTCCGACCCACCCTGGGTCGGACCACTGGGTCGGACAACACCAGGACTTGTCCAAAACTTGTCAAACTTCTTCCCAACTTTTCCTCAAGCATCCTAATGTGTTCTTACATCATTTGGCACATTTAACCCTTCATATAACATCCATAAAACTCATTGTATAACTCCTTAAACACTTACTCATTTCTTACCCAAAATTCCTAACACTTATAATGCTTTCTCCTTAGTTTCTCCAAGTGGTGTTACATACCTATGATAACCACTATGCCAAGAATGTTTCCTCTACACCTTAACATCATCTCCCAAGCATCTTTTCTTACTAACTAATTTCATTGTTCACACCTTCTTAAAATTCCTTCCTCATATTTTTACCTAAACATCATTCACTCCTTGTACATCAACATTACCTAAACCTTAAACGAACTTCTCCAAGACTTTAATACATCCTCAAAAACACTCACTGAATTCCTAGAACTTCAAGATAGTCCCTAATTCCTCATAGCATTGTATAACACCTTAATACAAGTTTTTCTTCCCTAGTAAACATTCATTCATTCCTCACATTTCCTAGTTCACTAAAACTCATTTAAGCACCTAAAACTTCTTATACATTACCCAAATTTTGCCATAGGTTCTCCTAGCATATTGCTATACCAAAGCACATAGCTTTCACCATTAAACATTCAAGAACACCTAAAATCCATCAAGAGTATTCTCACACACAAACACTTAGGTTTTCACCCTTTTACAACCAAAAACACTTAATCACTTTGTAACACCCCATCCAACATTAACACACTTACAATAAACTGCAGCGGAAAAACAACCTCATCACATTACTTAACTCGTTGGTGTTACACGCCGTTAGCCACCCACGTGGCTAACAAGGCTAATACACATACATTGTACCGGTCTGATGGGCTAAATTCCCGAGCGACTACACATTACTATCCCTTTCCATTAACAACAACAACAACGTACACCTTCCAACTATACCGAGTATTAATAAACTGGTGCCGACAACAATTTCGGTCTTACTACACCTACTGTATATATACACTTAAATGTTTACCCATGTACAATGTCTACCCCGTCCTACTCTCGGACGGCTTCCAGCTCTCTGTACCTGAAATAGGAAAAGAAGAGAAAGGGTGGCCCCCAAGGGGCTCAGCACCTTTGCTGGTATGGTAATCCCGCAGCCCACATGCTACCGGGCCACGCACAACTAATTGTCGTCTTAGCATGCGGTTGATTATATTTAAATCATGCATGTAACAGTAAACACACAACACTTAACATTTCGCCTCAATGGGCTCAACAATCGGATAATACATCCTTACTTAATAAGTCACTCAAGGTATGCAATATCCCTAGAGTGTTCCTCCTCTAATGGAGCTACTTCCTTAACAGGCGACACTTACCCTTAAATCGGGTTAACCTTAGACGCCTCTTTTCTCAAACTGGGATTCATATCCATGATCCACACACTCCACATTTTACAACATATAACATACACTACATAACAACACTTAACAACACCTTGCACATTTCCACGTGCACAACATAACACCGCAATAGATATGGCATCACAACAAAGATACATAACATAACGGGAATGGTCCTCTTAGGAACCGACCCAAACATTGTTAATACACTGGTGAGCCTAGAGAATGTTGCCAGTCTCATGATAAGCTCGTTACATAACTCGTTACCGTCTCGTTAAATGAACGGTTAACTTAACACAAGGTGTCTCGGATATAGTGATCCAAGCACACCGAAACAAACATAACAATAGTATGCCCCTGTGGCCCGACGTGAGTCAGTAATAGCCTTGGTTAAGCTAAAGGGAAGGTTGGGAACCAAATTGGAAAACAACCATAACATACGGAGAGGATCGAAGCTGCTATGACAACGACCCCCATACTCACACGCGTGGCCGGAACAGACCGGACTCCTCACTCCCCCGTTAGCACTTGTTAGAAGTTCAACTTTGAACTTTATTAAACAATCACAAACATTGGGTTAAGTCTTGTTAGACATACACAAGGGAAGAGAGAGTCATACATTCACATATAAACATCACACACAAACATCACATAACCAACTCACGCATAGCCGTGGTTAGAACGTTCCTTAAGTCGGAAACGTTGTTACCGGATACCGTTCTCCTACGTTTACCTAATAGTGGTTAACTAGCCCTTCAAGCGCATTCGAGGTTACCGGTATCGGCACGAAAACATACAATAACAATAACGACTGTAAACTCGTTTCATGATTTATCTCATAACGTGGCAAACATACAGAAAAACACATTGGCATACAAGCCGGTGTAATCCGGTAGGACACAGGTTGCAAGAAAACCATACCTGTCACCGGATCCCACTTTACCACGTCCACTTATGTTCCTCGAGCAATTCTCGATCAACTGTTAACATCACATGTGTTTTTATTAACATCGGGGTTTGCTTGATTATTTACTGCCTAATGCTTAACTTTCCCCGTTAACTTAGTTACATAACTTTACATTTTAACTTGTTTTACTTTTACATTTTGATACAACTTTTCACCCACTTAATTGCCATTTAAACTCACCTAACATGTCCTCAACAACCTTATAACATCATTACCTATCAATCCCCATCATTACATATCATTTCATAACCTTAAACCATGTTTTTGGTCCGACCGGACTTGCCGACCGGACTTACCCAAGTCCGGTCAATTCCAGAACACATTTCCGTCAAAATTTTCTACTCCGACCGACCTTGTAAGTCCGGTCCCATGTCCGGTCCATTCCAGAAACTAATTCCCACAGGGTAAACTGGGCCCGACCGAACTTGCAAGTCCGGTCGCAAGTCCGGTCTGCCCCAGATCTTTGTTTTCCTTTTTACATTCAACTCCAAACTTCTCCCCATATATCCTAGTATACCCTAACCTCATTTGGGCACTTCAAACACACCTTTATCCATGTGCTAAACTCTTTAAATCACTCACCAAAACCATTTTATCATTCACAAACTTCTTACAAAGTTCCTAGCACTTGGGATGTTTTCTCCTTATGATTTATAAGTGGTAGTTCACCAATAATGACCACTACACCAAGGTGTTTCCTCTACACCTTAACATCATCTCTCAAACTTCTTTTCTTACTAACTAAATCTCCTTTTTCACATCTTACTTAATCAACACTTATTCCTTGGATATCAACATTACCTAAACCTTAAACAAACTCCTCCAAGACTTAAATACATCCTCAAAACACACATTGAATTCCTAGAACTTCCAAGATAACACCTAAATCCTTGCATCACTCTAAATCACCTTAACACATGTTTTCTTCTCAAGTAAACATTTATTCACCTTTAACACTTCCTAGTTCACCAAGACCATTTAAAACACTTAGAACTTCTCACACATTTTCCCAAATTTGGCCATAGCTTCTCTTGTATATAATCACATCCAAACACTTAGGTTTTTACCTTATTTCATTCAAAACACCTAAAATCCATCAAACACATTTTTATACACAAACTTCACACATTTAGCACTACATCACAATATAGTGCATAACTTAAATTGCTTGGCACTTAGGCCCTTAAAACATGGCTCTTAGGCCCTTAAATTGCATAACCTTAAACACTGAATTTCCCACATAAATAATGCCTTTGACCTGCAAATACATACACCAATACATATGTTCTTTTACTAGTCTCCTTGAGAACACTTTACTAGGTCATTCACCATTTGCTCTTTAGGTAGTTTTAACATGCATTATAAGCTTATTTCTCCTAAGGCATTAAACCACATTAAGATAGCATATTTACCACTTTTCCTCCAAAATTTCTTTCTTGTTTCCTTACAAAACCGGTAAGGCATTTGGTTCCTTGCCAACTACTAAACATTATACAAACAACATAATGAGTATTCAAGCTTTAAGCTCCATCTCATTGTAAACCCTAGGTTTACATTATTTCAAAACATTAATGTAGTTGTTTTACCTTAATCTTTGAAGGGTGTTTGAATATCTATGAAGAGAGGACTCCACCTAGTCCTTGAAAGATTCAAATGGAGCTAGAACAAAGCAACACAAGGAGCTCCATCAATGAGTATTTTCGGTCACACACAAAACATGGAGGAAACTTGATTTTTCTTTGAGATTCCTTACCTAGGAGCAAAGGAGATCAATAATATGTGGAAAGACAAGCTCAAGCCCCTTCAATGGTGGAACTCCATGGCACCAAAATGGGGCT
>JAIOTZ010001268.1:0-36567 GCA_023374045.1 Limonium bicolor
TCCGAGCAAGGTTTAAATTATGGTTTGTTTAATTATGTAATCAATATTTCTACCGGTTTTAATAAATACAGTTTGTTACGCTTAAAGGATTTCTCTCACCATTTTAATAAATTACATGAATTTATTAAATGCTTCCTAAGTCTATTTTGATCAGACCAGGTGATAAATAGACAGGTTATTTAAGCCGTAAATCTGGAGAAAACTTATTATGATTTAATAAGTTTACAGATGCAATTATAATTCCTCGAATTAATGTCCGTTTACATAGTTTGCTCGAACCTTTTAGACCGAGCATTTTCTGGTAAACGAGTTCTTAAGGGTCTATGATTTAGTCCTTAGGATAATAACAGGAATTTGCCAAACTAATATATTAAACCGGTAGAGATAGCATAATTAATCAGATTATATAAAACCTGAACCCGGAGTTCCGTTTAATTCATCTGCACTCAGTTTTCTAATCTACTTAATTTTCTCGAAAACAAGTCAATTAACTTCCCCCCTTTTGTGACAAGCTTAGGAACTATTTTAGCTCGCTATAAGTCCCACGGTTTGACCCCGGCTTCTGTTTCTATACTACTGCGACCGGGTTTTAATTTGCAGCCCGACGGATATTTTGAGTATTAATTTCTCTCTTTTATCAATTTCACCTGGCTAATAACTCACAATAAAATATCATTCTGCAAAATGGCGCCGTTGCGGGGACTGATTTAATCTAGTCCCTAAGCCCCGGTTAATTCACCTGTTTATTATAATAATCTGGTTAATTTAATAAAAAAAAAATAAAAAAAAACTTAATCCAATTTTGGACATATAACCTCGGACATCTGACTTGGACATTGGACATCTAACTTTTGATCTTGGACATCTGACTACTAACTTGTTAATATTATTGTCATTATTTCTGTCATTTCGTTCCATTGTCATTTCGTTCCATTGTCATTTCGTTCCATTGTCTCTAACTACTAACTTATATTTCTGTCATTTCGTTCCATTGTCATTTCGTTCCATTGTCATTTCGTTCCTGTGAGCCTCGATTTTAAACCCTATCCTATGTTGATTAAAGCTGATTAGGATTAACCGGGTTTTAGGTCCACTTATAACCTAAGATTAATAACTATGTCATATAACAATAATTATTAAAACCTAAGCTAGCTCACTGGAACCTATTATGAGTCGCCACCTAATTTTAACCTAAATCAAATTAGGAAAGGAGAGTTCGGGTTCGGGGGCTTGGTATTCGACTTATTTAGGGTTCAAATTACTTTCATTACCCTTCCTAGGTCGTTTTTTCCTCTACTTGGTTCATTTACGGCTTATTACGAGTCGTTTTAACCTAAGTGCGCAACCTTCTGTTTTTGTGTTTTTAGCATTTTTTGACAGAAAATAAAAGTGAAAAGTGAAATTACCTAAACTAGGGTTCGGAGGCAGAATTAGGTCGAATTTTGATTCCGTCCGTGGCCACGGACCTAATGTCCGAACCCACGGACCCCAGTTAACCTAATTACACAGAAAAGTCAAATTTAAACAGAAGCGAGATTTTGAAAAGTCGGGGCCACGGACAGGACGTCCGTGGGCCGGACATGTTTTATAAAACCCTAACTTTTGAAAATAAAAATATCCCGCCACGTCCGGGGGCCGTCCTTTCGGACAGAGCGTCCGGGACCCCGGACATAGCGTCCGTGGGTGCGGACCGACCTCGGACGGCGGCGTTGAGGCTGTTCCCGACGGTGTTTTGGCTCAAAAATTATGGGTACGTAGCCTGAAAGATTCTAAAACATGTTAGTGATCAAAAGTTTTCAATTTGACTACGAATTAAGGACGAAACTTATGAACAAGTTAGTGGACAGAAACGCAAACAAACCTTAATTCAGAAGCAAAGAAAAGTCAGTTCGAATAGGAATTTCAACCAGAAGCGTATGTGATCAGTGGAGTTAAAGAATTTGAATTTTAACCTGTTTTGGCTTCGGGATTTGGTTGTTCCTTCACGTCGAGAAACTTCGAACGCGTCGTTGGTAGCCGATCAGGTTCAACTTCGACCCGAGTTTCTGATTTCTTCTTCCTTGTTGATTAAGGACGGTTGCTTCTGTTTTGTGGTGTTTTGTGCTTGGAAGTTCAATAGGAGAAGAAAGGATGAGTTTTTGGTGATTTCGGAGTGATTTCTGCAGTGTTTCGGTATTGATTGAGGCTTGGAAGTGTAAAAACGTGGGAAGAAGGTTTGGCTGTGTTCTCTGACTTTGGAGGTGTTCTCCTCTGCCCTAGTTCGTTTTTGGGGGGTCCTTTTATAGAAAGAGCATGGTCAAATTGATAGAGCAAGATCTTTATCTAAAACGCTGATTTTGTGCTCTAAGGGAATCTGATTTGTTAAAGTATGTTTCAGGCCGAGATAAATTATGAAATTTTAACTGAAGATAAAGGATGATTTTTAAGAATTTGAGAGTTGGAATCGGGTTATTTTGATAAATAACCGATTAGATAAAAATCTTGCAATCTGGAATCTCCCATAATTCATAACTTATTACTGGAAAGTCGAAATAACGAAATTCCAACGGCATTAGTCTCTAATAAACATCCTCTATCTTGTGTTAAAATTTCATGACGTTTTGTTTTGATTTCGGTATTTTCCATAGGAGAGAGAAAATTGCAAAAATGATTGAATTTCTCTTTTAAATTTTGGGATAAGGTTCCAAATAAAATAATTTCAGGTTATGACTGTATGTAGTCATGCTAACCATGTGACAATTTTATTTAATTTTGGAAGCCCTTTTTTTTTTTATTCTATTTTGAGGTTATTTCATGTGTTAATTATTAAAGAAACTAGCTTACTGAAAGCTTAATTTCTAGAATAAATATTATCAGAAAATCATGAAAGACCTTTCATAACGACTATGATATTTGGAAGTGTTTGGAGATAATGAACAAGTCATATGAAAATAGAAAATCCCGATGATGTCCTTGGAAAATCCCGCCTTGGTGCTTTTGACCCCTTTTGTCCTTTGTAACACGTACGCCTTAGAGACTACTCCGGGGGGGTTGAAATTTTGGGTATAACAGATTGCCCCCCGTCAACTAGGCTTTGTAATGAAGATGAAGAGACTAGTTGATGCCTGAGTGATACCCCAAAATTTTGGATCTCAAAAGACCCTACATGTAGATTGTGTCGAGCTATTCTAAGGTGCTGACTACCTATGATGAGAATGAAAATGAAAAGATGTCAAGCGATTTAAGGTGTTGACTACCTAAAAACGAAATTGAGATAATGTCAAGCAATCCTAAGCGTTGACTGCCTATAATGATGATATGATGTCAAGCTATTCTAAGGCGTTGACTACCTATAATGATGATGATGTCAAGCTATTCTAAGGCGTTGACTACCTATAATGATGATATGATGTCAAGCTATTCTAAGGCGTTGACTACCTATAATGATGATATGATGTCAAGCTATTCTAAGGCGTTGACTACCTATGACGAATGAGATGATGTCAAGCTATTCTAAGGCGTTGACTACCTATGACGAATGAGATGATGTCAAGCTATTCTAAGGCGTTGACTACCTATGACGAATGAGATGATGTCAAGCTATTCTAAGGCGTTGACTACCTAAAATGTGATAACCGGGTGGGTGGTATGCAAATGCAAGAATGGTGAAATGCGAATGATGCTGATGCTGATGATAATGCTGATGAAGTTGATGATGCTGATGATGCTGATAATGTTTATGATGCTGATGATGTTGATGATAATGCTGATGATGCTGATGATGCTCGGATGCTTCTGGGGACCGAAACCCGTGCCAATGCTCCTGGCTGGACCCAATGTGGACTTATTGCCATCGCCCCCCAAGCCGGTGTGCAGGGATAACTCCTGGTAAAAACCCTGGGGACTTATTGCCTTTGCCCACCATTCGTTGATCCCAAAATAAGTTGACATCGCAAAAGGAGGATTTATTGCCATCACCTCGCCAACTTTCTGTCGCCAGGTCTTGTGACGCGCCTGGATAATGCAACTAGGTCTTATGACGAGCCTATATGAATGAGATGAATGCAATGTGTTTGATGAGAGTGGGTAAACTAAAGGGCAACTCTAGGTCTTACTACGAGCCTAAGGGAATGTAACTAGGTCCTATGACGGGCCTAAAGGATGGTTCTAGGTCTTATGATGAGCCTAAGGGATGGATCTAGGTCTTATGACGAGCCTAAAGGATGGATCTAGGTCTTATGACGAGCCTAAAGGATGGATCTAGGTCTTATGACGAGCCTAAAGGATGGATCTAGGTCTTATGACGAGCCTAAATGATGGATCTAGGTCTTATGACGAGCCTAAAGGAATGAGCTCTTCTACTCGGGTGAGTTCTGCTACTCTGGTGAGAATTTGAAGAATCTGTATCTACGGGGTGAGAATCTGTATCTCTGAAGAATCTGTATCTTCGGGGCGAGAATCGTATCTTTGAAGAATCTGTATCTTTGGGGAGAATCTGTATCTCTGAAGAATCTGTATCTTCGGGGTGAAGAATCTGTATCTTTGAAGAATCTGTATCTTCGGGGTGAGAATCTGTATCTCTGAAGAATCTGTATCTTCGGGGTGAAGAATCTGTATCTTCGGGGCGAGAATCTGTATCTCTGGTCTATGATGTGGAGTTTCGTACGGACGGATGCAAGGTAAACTTTATGCAAATGGTCATGATGAAAGTTGATTATGAAAGTGCCAAACGTGGCAATGATGATGTGTATGTCTAAATACAATCAAAGTGTATGTAGGAAAACTTGTCCAAAACAAGAAATCGATGGAAAATGTGCCAAACATGGCAATGTTAAGGATCAAAAATTGTCCAAAGCAAGACATTGCTAGAAAGTGTGCCAAAATGTGGCCATGATGAGGTTTATGAAACCGAAGTGTTTGAAGGAAAGTTGTTCAAGACAAGAAATTGTTGAAAGAGGTGCCAAACGTGGCAATGTTTGATGAAAATTCTGTTTAGTGAAAAGGAAAGTGAAATTATCATTCCTAACTATAGACTTCGGACTTGTAATTTATCTCCTACGAGATGAACATGCCGCGCGGTGGGGTATGGTGTATGATGTGAAGGTAAGGGCTTATGTGGGCATGTGTAGTGGAGGTGTGGAGGTAAGGGCTTACGTGGGCCTGTGTGGTGCATGAAGTGAAGGTAAGGGCTTATGTGGGCCTGTGGTGGGATGATGGTGGTGATGTTTGAGCTTTGGGTTCCAATTGGTGTTGTCATAGCAATTGTTGGAACCAACAATTGCCCCCAGTATTTTTCCCTTAAGACAATCTGAGCTAGAGTTCATGGCAATCGATCATTCCGATCGATTGCCCCCAGTATTTTGATCAAACGTGCGAACGAGTCTCGTCCTCAGAGGGTCAAGGCTTATGTTCTGATTTGGTGCTTCCTAACCTACACTTGACGTGTTGGTGTTTACACTCGTTTCTCACTTACGGTCACAACTTGTAGACCATTGAATTTGATATTTGATGAATTTACGCATTCGATCTGTTACTTTCACGTGATTGGATACACAACTACCAAGTCGGAAGTCTTTGAGGCTTATAACGTGGCCATGGGGTGTGATGAAAGACAACGGGATCATGGAGGGATATTTGAGGTATGTGGAGCTTAAATGGGTGACCAAAGCTGCAACTTGCGTCTTCTCTCGGATTCATCTTCCTTGTCTTGAAGTCGTCTGGCTGCTTCAAGTTGACGTTGTTTTCGAGCCTCTAGACCTGGACTTTTGAAGTTGTCCTTTGCACCATTTCTCTTTCGTCATTTGGATTTTCTCGAGGCACTTCGGGTTTGCCTTTTGTTTTATCCTTTCTTGGCTTTGCCTTCGGGGTTCTGTGTTTCCCGGTTTTGGGCTTCGAGAGCTGTTTTGATGTGAGCTCTTTTGATCCTGTGTCACTCTGGGACCATTGCGGATCGCTTTGTCATGCTGATGGCGGCATTGCTTCTTTGGACTGATGAGAATGTTATTTGAGAGTCGGGCTCCTCGCCTCCTTTGGTCACCGGGTCGGACATTCATCATTGGCTGGGTTATTTTGTGGAGTTCATAATATCGAAAATGGATATATGAAAGGCTCAGCGGGGGTGCCTGGGGTTTAATGACAGGGTTTGCAAGCTTTTGGCCATGTGGTGCTGTACCTAGGTGCTTCATCATTCCTGATAGTTGTATATCCGTTCTTTGTTACTTTTCACAGGTCTAAGCGTAAATTTACAAATTATCTCCTTCGGTCGGAGTTATGTCGTTTACCTCACCTTTGGATGTGGTCTCACCGGAGTCGTGTAAAAATGACACGCTCGTTCGCTCATGGTTTTTCCGCTCAAGACACTCTCGTGAATTTCACTCAGAGACTAGTTCACACGCTTAAACGAAAGATGAAAGATGACGAACCTAAACTCAGATTGCCCCAGTATCGATTTGGGTTAGTGACAACAATTTAAAAGATATGGATTTGGAACCGCTTTGGGGGTTATTTGGATGTTTTGGGATAAGATGTGGGGTTTGGTAAGGCATGCTCAAAACTTCAGAAACAAAATACAAGTCTTTGTGTTCCATTGTCGGGAAATAATTAATTCATGAACCATTTTCTCAAAAGAAACTTGTGTGAAACAAAACCTTTTTCCTTTTGTGTTATCATTTAGACTTAAAAAAGTCATTCATTTGTGAACATGAGGAAGAAGATGATTCAACAAAATCGATGCTTCCTATAGTGGTTGAAAACGATCATTCTTTGAAAAACATGAGAGATGCATTTGAAAGATGAGTGTTATGGCAGGTGAAACAGTATGATTCGGATACGAACTTGAACACCAAGGATTATAGTGGTTCGGCCAATAATCCGGCCTACGTCCACTTCTAGACAGAGCTATTATTCATCTTTCAGGTTACAACTCTAGAGAGCCCTTTGGGTTGAGCTCCCTGATTTTCTAACTTGTCCCCTTACAAATGACCCCCTCTACTTCTATTTATAGACTCTCTATGGCCAGGTTTACCTTTCTGCCCCTATACATGTGGCACTATCATATTTATATAACTGCTAGCTTCTATTTGGATAATCTTTCCGGACCGAGATACTGCTTCCGCATTGGACTAACTCTTCCGAGCCATCCTTTCAGTAATAATCCTATCGGTAGTAATTTTACCGGTAGCGATCCTTTAGGTAGCAGCCCTTCCGATAGCGGGTCCTCCGGTAGACTCTCTTGGTAGATCCTTCCGGTAGCGGTACCTCCGCTGGTAGGGCTTTCCACGATAGGCCTTCCGACAATTGGTCTTTTGGTAGACTTGTGGCCCTTCCGCTAGTAGGTCTCCGATAGCAGGCCTTCTGCTGGTAGGTCTTCGGTAAACATTGTGGCCTTTTAGCCATGGTATATTTCATACCATTACATCAGTCCCACAAGTTCTACTTTTTAACACTAAAAAGTGGAACTTAAAAAGAAGATAAAATTTACACTTCGTACTCTTTTCTTTTCTACTATATATCCCCTAGTCCCACAAGTTCTTTTTCTTTTGCCTAAAAAAGGAAATGAACTTACAAACTTTAGCCTATACAAGAGCTTGTCCTTCAGAAACAAAGAAGTCCCACAGGTTCCGGGAGTGCTGAAGTCCCACTTGTTCTCCGGAGAAAAGGTCTCCGCTTCTTGAACGTGCCATAATAATAATGGGATATTACTTCCATAATCAGATTCCAGCTTGAATTACTTTATTCCTTGGACCTGCATACCTAAATTTAACAGATTAAAAGATATTTGTCTTTTGGGCTGCCCGGAGCGACCGGACTTCCCAAAAGTTGAGGATTTTTTATAATGAAGAATTTCAGACTGCTCTTTTTGTTTTTTTTTTTTGCCAAGATCTCTTTTGGTAACCCCTTAGTTACACTTTTATGCTTTCACACTCTACCACTGTACACATGGTGAGATCGTCTGTTTAACACTCTACCGACTTCGAGTCGGTGAGATCGTCGGATTAACACTCTACTGTCAGTAAGACAGCGAGATCGTCGGATGAATTACACTACCATCGTTGATGGTAGATCGTCGGATACAAAACACTCTACCATGGCCAATGGTGAGATCGTCGGATACATTCTTTGTCTTTCTTTTCTTTTCTCAAAATCCTTTGGTCTTTGATTAAATCAGAAATAACCAGAAATTGTTTTAAAATATTTCTTTTTTGAAAACTAGAGGGTGATCAATCCTCTAGAGTAAGTTTTGTAAACTTCCAGTGATAAAAGAATATTTACAATGAAATATCAAAAGTTTGGTACCTTTTTACCGGTGGGATGATACTACCGGTAGAGTGATATTTACCAGTAAGACGTCAAATTTCTACCGGGCCAATGTTCTTACCGGGAGTGCTTGGTACTTCATCCCCAATATTTCCTCTCGGTAGTATAATAGTGCTCTCAGGAGCGTGATACGGTTCCAGGTTAAAACATGGTCCTCCGGGGATAGAGAATGATTCATCCGATGATAAAAAACATACCGGTCATACCGCCTTGTCGTGGCATGTTGGTTTTTTCTGTGTACTTGCTTTTGTCAGCCCTGGCTTCACTTTATTCTCAGGATTTCCAGTGATAGTATAATGACCAAAACCAAGCAGCTTGTCCATAGTACGTGAAGAAATCGGTTGTCCATAGCAGCAGTTACAATTGTCACAGCCAAAACCAAGAGGCAAGTTAAAGATCATTTCATACGGTAGTAGGCGCAAGAAAAAATCAGTCAATTCAAACAAGATAATGCCTATGCGTTGATGTACAAAAAACAGCTGGATATTGATTGTTTCTAACAGATCCTTTAAACGTCAAGAGATAGCCATGCAAAAGCTTGTGTAACAGATTTGAGTTGACGATAAAAAGCAAGAAAGCAACAGCAATCACAGGTAGAATATGAAGCTTATGATGCTTCAGATTACAGTAGTTCCTATTCCAGAAAAGAAACAGAGCAAATTGGATAACAGGGCAAACAACAACATGATTAGTAATGTATAAATCGATTATTTCTTAGCATGGGACAGAAGTAAGGCATCCTATTTATAGCAGTAAAGATTAGTAATAGATGACATGCTAAATATTTTCAGACTGCACACACTGTAGCACCAAATTTGCAGGGCAAACAAGAACAATGATCTTCACAACTCGGGGGCAATGTACCTCAGAATCTAACAAAATGGGGAAAGCAAAAGTAGCACCAGTGACAAAACAAGCTTACAAGATAGCACCATTGGTGGCTTAAACGGCTGCTGCAGACCGGTAGTATAAAAGAGACAAATAATCATCTTGCACCATACCATCTTCATCAGTTCAAAGACGGGGCAAAACTTGTACAGTCAGAGTGTTATTGCCTAAATAGTTTTAACAAAACTTCTGCTTAAGAGCAGCCTAAATTCATAGGTCAGTATGCATGAAGCTATTACACAGCGGGGATATGAATCATTTACCAGCTCAAAATCAGGCATGGACCAAAGTCAAGTTGAACACACTTGTGACAGATCACAACTAGAGGAGTTGCTATGCAGAAAACTATTAAAATCTTATCACGCTGTATCTGCAATTTCATAGTGTATATGGCACTAGACCCCCTTTTAGATCAGCAAACAACAGCAAAAAGATTGTTGTATGACAGTTCCTAAAGTGTAAAATAACAATGTCTAAATGGAGCTTGACATAGTGACCAAAACAGACGAAATAAGGTGGCAGTAGTAAGAAACAACAACCAATTAATGGTTTGTATTGCACCAGTTTTTTAGCTCAAAACAGACCATAGTTCAGTATTCAAAGAAGTAGCCAATCTGGGTAAAAGCTGGACAAATCTTTGAAGTGAAGTGGTAGCAGATGTGTCTACCCTTTTATCTTCCACTCAATAAGGAGTGTACAATGCATAAAAATCTATGCTGCTGCAGTTGGACAACTTATCATTTCTTTCAAGATGGTGTATTTAAAGGAAGCTTTAAACGATAGCAGGTCTTGGTTTGAACAGAATAATATCATAGATCTAATAGCAGCAGCAAAACAGAACTAGGATGTACTTACTCGATCTTCTGATCTCTTGCAAGATACGATCGATTCCTCCGGTAAACAATAAAAACAGATCCGGATTAGGCCCCATAAAAGAAATAATAATATAACCATACAACATTCAAACTTGAATACGCTTTCATCAGTACATATGTAGACAAGTAAGCATCGAACGATGGAAAAACTCATATTTGGAACATTGTCGTGATGATCATCTGTAACTAGTATAATAGGAGTAAACATGGTTGCAAAATGAGCATATATTCTGTACAAGACTGACCTCAAACCACCGTACTCAGGGTCATATACTATCAAGTTCACATATGTCAAACGGAAACAAGGACTAAAGTTAAGAACAGCTGTGCAAATAGGCCTGTCAACCTTTGCGCTTTAGACATAATTAACAAAATAAAATTGAGTGAAACGACCCAGCAGAGTATCATTTTTTGTATTATCAGATAGTGTCAAGAGTGTGCTGTTTCAAAACTTGGAAACTGCTAACAGTGTGTATAGGTTGCAGGAGTAGTGAATATACTATATAAATATAGTAACACATAACAGGCCTAAAGTGTAATCAAAATAGGTGAAGTAACCGCAAGATCCGAAATAGCAAACACTTGTAAAAAGGTTTTCATTAAGCACGCCAGTAGTTGTTCCAATATTTTGCTATATCATGGCTTACAACTGAGGCAAAGGAACGCAACAGCAAATCAATTCAGAGCCAAATTGTACCGGTTTTATGATATAGAAATTGCTGGCAAGCAATAGCGTCGCTGTAAGGGATCAAAGTCAGCAACATTAACCATATAGAAACCATCTATTACTTACTAATAGGTAAAACAGGATCAACTAATAATCAGGACTTTGAGATTATAACACAAAAGTCACACTCATGTCCAAGCGAAAAGCAAGACTGAAAGCCTTATGGTTCAGGATCTAAAAAAGTTAAGATCAACATAATGATAGATTTAAGAATAGCAGCAAAATGAGTTTATAGGTTACGCAGATCAAACAGGTCAAATTTATTGGCTTGAAAGATTTGCTGAGACGAGCATTATTGAAAGAAACGAAAGCAGAGGCAGAGTAATATGTTTTATTAGGAGAAAAAAGCAGATCACAGAGAATAGATTTCCATAGTAAATAAGCCATTACATAATAAGTTTTTATTCATGCCTAAAACTAATTTCAGTAGGTTAAAGAGAAGGTAACAGGTATCACTGGTATACAGAATTATAGATCTATGACTCAAAGTAGCTAAAAGAATTTTGACAGAAGAAAGTGAGAACCAGGAGAAGCACAAATTTTGAGTAATAAAACTGTAGCAACAAAGACCTTTAATTATTGAGCTCAGAAACTGGCTAATCAATTGAATCAAAGTTATCTTTGATCATGTCTTGTTCTCATGCTACTTTAATCATAACAGATAGCTTTTTTGAGACGTTTATACATCAACATAGCAGACGTATTGAGTAATCAAAACATAAGCTAGATAAGATAGTCATCTTTCGTTGGAAACAGGAATGTTGTTAGAGATCTAGCGTTTTTCAGATCAGTTATCTAGATTCAAGGCAGAAAAAACATAAGCAACAGATCGGTCCATTCCACTGCTGCATAGCAAGTCAATTTTGCGACAGAGAATTTATTTAAAAGAAATACGTAACATCCCTTAACAAGGCTGGTCAATGACCAGTATCCGAAGACTTGGAAACGGCTATCAGCATTCATAGATAGCAGCAGCAGTAATACATAGAAAAGGCAGTAATGCATAACCTTCTTTGCTTGGAACAGATTTAAGTAGCAGCCAAAATAGATGAAGTAGTTGCAAGATTCGAGATACCAAATGCTGCTCGAAAAAATTGAAAATAGTAGCAGCATGAAAGAACAAACCAGATTGACGATAAGAAAGTTGCTGAATTAATTTAACAGTGTAGCAGCGTTTTAATGCATAAAGCGTGCAGTATGGATTGCAATTTTAACAATATGTTCACCATCGAGACGTGCATGCCATTTTACGATGTTTAACACTATCAAAATCAATTTCTCAGTGCAACAAATCAGCCAAGCTTGGACCATTTAACCAGACCATTTATCACACTTTGGTTTTCCGAACATGTAACAGCAGTGAGATTGTCGTACATCAGCCTTTGAAATGCAGAACATAGATAATTACTAGATAGAAAACTTGAAGCAAAGATGGGGAAGAGTTAATCAATCAGAGGGATAAGATATTTTGGTGTTTATAAGATCATAAATGGTGTTACAAGGTTTTTGAGACAAGTCCTATCTGAGTACTAACCAACATCAATTCATGCGGATTGATTATAAGACTGCTAGAAGAGTTCATACAACAGCAAAGGGGTGCATCCAGATCATAACAGGAGTAGGTGAGGCTCATAGAGCCAAACAGTAGCAATTATGTCATGGTTCTATAACATGAAGATGCTTAGAATTGATGAACATATTTTAGCATGCATACACATGATCGACCTCATTACGACATGTGGACAGTTTTTAAACAATTACTAACTTAATCAGTTTTTTATCAATGAATCAGAAACAAAGTATTCATAAATCAGTTTATAAGATGTACAGGAAATACTTATCAAAAAGAAGAAGTGTGCAAACGCGTGCGAATCTGCTCAAGGATCTGTTTATGTGGCATTCAATTCATTATTTCAACGAAATAGTGCAGGAGGTTATGCAGAAAGTTGAAAGATGCAGAAGACATTATTATAAACAGAGGATGAAAAAATTTAAACCTTAAGTTCACGAGCTGCAGCAAGCAACATTGCTTCAGACGTAAAAGGGGAAAAACAGAAGTGTAATGTAGAAATCGGGTAAAGTTTAGTTAAATGTTCGAAGACAAATAGCTGAAGCGATAACATCAGTAAGTTGAAACATACCCTACTGAGCAATGCACAATTTCACCAGCAAGGCCTCTTTTTTTTTTAAAAAAAGATAGATATAAAAATAGATGCTAACTCCTAATCTGATGACCGAACGTAACAGTGTAAAACTGATCATGATCTCCTGGTTGTGTTGTTTCTAGATAAATTAGCAGCAATAACTTAAACTGAAAACCGTGTATCTCCTCAGGTTCAGACCGTAATGAAGTTTGTAAATGACATGGAACCTGTTTAACCAATATGCAAATAGCAGTAGTAGTGAATATAATTCATGTAATCTTGCCAATCAAATTTTCATCTCAAAACAGACCAGAAGAGACTCTATTAAACACAACAGATGCAGTCTTAATATGGCTAGTAGACAGACTAATTGTTACAACATAGTAATAGGCATGACTTACGCTGTTCTAGGCAGGGAAATAAAATCATTGTAACAGATATTTATTGGCAGCAACAGTGTTCATTAGGTGTATCTAGCTTCATAAAAACTTCTGAAATTATCAAGGTGACAACTGTAAAAGTAATTGCAGGATTTCTTATGGTTCAGACCCAACCAGTAAAATAAAGACAAGGAGAACAACTTCAGAAGTTTATCACAACAGCAAAAACAAAGTCATAGCAGTAAATTTTAAAGCATTTCTAGCACACAATGCGTATGCAGAGATGATTATCTAAGCCAATGTTCATAATCTTAAGACAAAAATTCAGAATTAGATAATTTTTTTTGATGTTATGAAGAGATAGAAACTGAAGTAATGCAGAAAAAAGTTAATGGTTTCATTCAATGGAAACAGGATATAATGACTTGTCAAACGGATGCAAAGCATGAGCAGGAATGCAAGTTTTTGATAACTCTTTAGGTTTGCAGAGCATCTCTGATCATTGCAGGTTTGTTTAAGTTTTTGGGACTGTACCTTGGCTGTGAGAAGAGAGAGATTGGAGAATACAAAACCTTAGGAGGTAAACTTCCTGAAGCCTTTCAGCTGGTCTAGCTTTGAATGCAAGCAAACATAACCAAACGCGTCGCTCTGGCCTGATTTGAGACATTACTATCTACCTTGCTTTGGAATTGAACAACATATCGTGGCATATAAATAGAGGCAATAAATCTTGTTCGAATGAAGCAAGGACTACGATTAGAAGAACTCATTGGCAAGCTTTACTATAACAGTAGCGAAGTGTGAGCTGAAATCTAATATCATGTCAAATTCCAAAATAATAGTACGAGGTACGAGGTTAGATCTATAGGTGATCATTGCAGCAACATTTCAAAAGAATTTGAACAAGGCTGTTCGCAAGGAATTCTCAACAGACTCCAGGTTTGTTTCTCAGACTCAGATTAGTTGAATATTAATGAAATAGTTTTGTTAACACATCAGCACTATCGTTCAGTTGATCAGACAAAAACTGAGTAAAAAACTCAAGCGAAATTACCGCTAAGCAACAACACAGGATATATAATGTACCCGCTTAACGTTTGGTTTCAGACTTTGACCGTACTTGCATCACACCCTCTGTTAACCTTAATCAGAACATGTACGGTAGCTTCTGGTTATCCACAGGTGGATTTGATACTTCTGAAGGTAGAAAGCGGTTCTCCCGGGGTTGGGATGAGGATCTCTCGGGCGATGACAACTGCTTCCAAGAGAAAACACAGTGCGGTTGGTTTTACCGGTAGCTTGTTTCTGAAATCAAATTATCATCCAGAAATGGTGTTAAATACTGATCAGAAGATCATTTTAAGACTTATAAACGAAGGAGACGAAAGAATAAAGTCGAAAAAATGAGCGTCCACTCCAGTTTTGATTGATTTGGAATCTTGATCTGAGTTAGAGTGGCATAATCCCTAATTTTTTCGATGAAAGCAGGAGATTGTCGAACTCTAGTTGACTCATTCCTCGATTTCAATCCCTCATTCAATTGCCGCAAGGAGCAGATTACATACTTGATGTTGACTGACATCTTAGGTGTGTTTCACTGATCAGGCTTGATTCTGATTTGCTCAGCTCTCTTTACGCTTCAACTTTTGGTTCTTTCTTCACAACTTATTGTGGATTCCCTCGTTAGCACTCTATGTCGACAAAGAGTCACAGCTTCTTTGCGGAATCGAACAAGCTTCCTCGTCGGCCGGCGCCGGGCCTAGAACTAGATATCGCTCGGGCTGAGACTGAGACATTGCTCCCGGGATTCGCCAAGAACTTGAACCACGTCGGCGCCTGGTCCAAATTGAAGTGCTACCTAGCCTGTCCCTAGAACTCTCTCAACTCTCATGACTGAATATAAGAAGGCGCCAGGAATCTGAAGATGTTTTCTCCTGTCTTCGAATAAAACAACAGTTTAGCGCAAATTTCACAAGTATATAATCGAATGCAATCAGTATGATTTTTTGAGCGTGAAGTCATTAGGGATATTGATTCTCTTTTTCAGGCAATTATGCTTGATGTTAGGCTAATTAAATTAACCGAGAACTCCCTGATTCGAGACTGCAAAGGCTTCATAATTGCTCTATATCCGGCCACACTTTGATGACCGCAGTCTCTATGTTTGTCGACACCACCGACCCCGCCGTGCTTCTCTTTCTCATAGATTAGATCGGTGGACTCTATTGCGATTCATATATTCTTTGTAGGTATGATCGCCCGCTTGTTCTTGTTTCTGAATTCCTTTGTTTCCTCTTCCAAGCAAGAAAGTCTTATGCGAGTCGACCTTATTCTTCCTTGTCCATAATCTGGCCATCGACTGCTTGTAAGAGTGTGGATCCGACAATTTAGCGAGTGAAACTGTAGCATTGCTCACGAAGACTTTGGTACGATCCGAGATTCTGAATTCCTCGTCTTCGATGGTATTCTGATCGCGCGAATGGATTTTCTCCTATGAATTTGAAGAACTCCTCGATTTCCTACTTCGAACGAACGATTAACTCTACTGTGTTGGTGGCTAATTCGTGGTTACCATTTCGGTTGTTCGTTTTCCCACAGACGGCGCCAAATGAAACAGTATGATTCGGATACGAACTTGAACCCAAGGATTATAGTGGTTCGGCCAATAATCCGGCCTACGTCCCACTTCTAGACAGAGCTATTATTCATCTTTCAGGTTACAACTCTAGAGAGCCCTTTGGGTTGAGCTCCCTGATTTTTAACTTGTCCCCTTACAAATGACCCCCTCTACTTCTATTTATAGACTCTCTATGGCCAGGTTTACCTTTCTGTCCTATACAGTGGCACTATCATTTTATATAACTGCTAGCTTCTATTTGGATAATCTTTTCGGACCGAGATACTGCTTCCGCATTGGACTAACTCTTCCGAGCCATCCTTTCAGTAATAATCCTATCGGTAGTAATTTTACCGGTAGCGATCCTTTAGGTAGCAGCCCTTCCGATAGCGGGTCCTCCGGTAGACTCTCTTGGTAGATCCTTCCGGTAGCGGTACCTCCGCTGGTAGGGCTTTCCACGATAGGCCTTCCGACAATTGGTCTTTTGGTAGACTTGTGGCCCTTCCGCTAGTAGGTCTCCGATAGCAGGCCTTCCGCTGGTAGGTCTCCGATAGCAGGCCTTCTGCTGGTAGGTCTTCGGTAAACATTGTGGCCTTTTAGCCATGGTATATTTCATACCATTACACCCAACATATCGGATACTCTCATGTTCGGGACATACTTACATCAGTCGGGTCCTCTCAGAATGGGTCGACTAGATACTAAGGGGTTTGGAGATCCCTCGTCATTCTTTACTACTCTCATGGTTCATATTTTGGACCAAGATTAGTTTCTCTACTGGAGGTTACTTATATACTTCCACTACTTATTGTTTGTGGATTATTCATTTCATTTCTCCTGCCGTTATCGGGAGGTTGTTACTCCCGTATACGCTCTCACATTCTAGTGAGTTCATTGGGTTGCATTATCGTTTATCGTTTCGATAGTTTAGTGCGTTGCTATTATTTCATTAGTTCACAATAAGACTCTTACTACGAGTCATTACAAACAAGACTCACCTATGAGTCGATCTACGCACCAAGTAAAGCCACACAATCAATTCAAGAAAGGTTAGCTCATGCAACATACAACAAGACATACAATGAAGGGCAATAAACCGTTTTCATGCTTTAGTCTTGATTAGCCGGCATACAGCACACAAATCAATGTAACTCGGTTAGCATACGGGGCATGAGAAAATCATACCTTTCACCGGAGTTAGCTCTACCTGGTGTTCCCTCGTTCCTTGGTTCACACTTGTTCCACTGATAATGTTTCAACATTATTATTAATACTATATTCTCACCATACACAAATAATTACTAATCCCGTACTTACCCCGTTATCCCGGTGTACTTACTGTTCTCATACTCTCAATTTACTTGGTTACTTCCTACACTTGCTTTCCTACTCATATACTTACTTTTTACCTTTACTACTTCATTCATAGTGTACTACTACATATATATGCATGTATGTGTATAGGCATATATATATGTACATATGATTATTATAACCATACAATAAAAATATTTTTATCTCATTTTTTGACCCGACCGGACTTGCGACCGACCTTGCAAGTCCGGTCCATTCCAGTAGCTATCAGTACGGAAAATTTTCTGTCTCGACCGGACTTGCAAGTCCGGTCGCAAGTCCGGTCGATTCCAGTAGCTTACTGTCGCGGAATTTTTCTGGCCGACCGGACTTGCAAGTCCGGTCGCAAGTCCGGTCCATTCCAGTAGGTTGCAGACGGGAAAATTTTCTGGCCGACCGGACTTGCAAGTCCGGTCGCAAGTCCGGTCCGGCCCAGTAATTCAGTTTTAAAATTTGTTTTCAGTCCTCTCTTTTACCCATTGCTTCCCCAATCTTCCTACATGTAATCCCACATGTTTTAGTGCCATTTAGGCCTCCTAATACCTTAATTCATCCACCAAATCCATTACTAAATCCCTCAATTCACTTACACAATTTCCTCACTTCTTTTCCAACACTTGTAACAGTTTTTGTTACATTTATGCTACAGATTTTACCATTCCATTCTCCCATCCAATACTTTCTTAACCAATGCCATTCCTAGCATTCCAATTACTTCTCCTTACCATACCAATTCATTTCCAAGCCATTGCACTACCTATACCCAAGTTCCAACACTCATCCTACACAATTCTGCACATTGAATTCTCCTAACTTCTCCAATGTATTCCTATGCTCCTTTGCTACAGATTTTACACTTCTCACCTCTCATACTACAATCACCATTCCATAGCTACAAAACCTCTCTACTAATCCCAATACACACCTTGGTTCTCCCATTCACCAAGTCATTCCTAAATGCATAATTCCTACTAAAATTTCACCATAGCTCATCTACTTTCTTTACTTATCCACACACATCCTTCTCATCAATTTCATTCCTATCCTAGCCAAACCACAAGGGTTCTACCAGCACACATACTAAATCCTAATACGCCAATGTTTCCTCAATCACATTATCAATACACCAATATTCCTCAAATAGCATTACTAATTTACATACACCATTCTTTTGGCTCTAAGGCCTACAAATCCACACATTTACTTGCTAGTACTCAAATTTCCACAATTACAACACCACTGCAACAATTTTGGTTCTTTAAATATTTTACCCTTTCCCATTACCCTAATGCAATAGAATTTACATTAAGAAGGAGCTCTTACCTTGAGCTTTTGATTCCTTCTAATCTTTTCCATTTCTTCTTCTCTCTTTTTTGCACAAATCGACCACATGGGGAATGGAGTTGCCAAACTCCATTCCCATCACCCAAAGCACATCAAACAAGTATAATTAACACACTAACCCTTAGATTTATGCTAGTTCATTGAAGTGTTCAAAATACAAATTTCTAGGGTTTACCTTTGGAGTGCTTTAGGAGGGGTTTTAGCCCTTGGTTCAAGAAGAAGAATCCACCACCATTGTTAGGTGAAGTTGATGCTCAAAAGAAGAGAGAAAAACAAGGCATTACAAAGGGGCTAAAAATCGGTTTCCAAGAAGAGTGGAGGAAACTTGAATCTTTTGTAGAGATTTTTACCTTGTTGGAAAGAGGAGACTCCAAGCTTCACAATGGTGTGCTTTTCTCTTCAAATGGGGAAAACCCATGGAGATGAAACTCATCCTTTTCGAATTTTGAAAAGATAGGAATGTAGAGGAGGATGAGGGGAGTTCAAATATGTGTTTTATTTTTCATTTGGAGCTCACATGGAGGTAGAGCAAGAGGATGAAGAGGCTGCCATGGAAGCTGTTTGGAGAGCTCCAAAAAATCGCCCAAATCAGAGAGAGAGGAGGAGGAGCCGATGGAGAAGGAAGGAGGGGAGGAGAGAGAAGAGAGAAATGAGGGGGGGAGAAAAGGTAAGTTACTTTTTACCTTTTATTCTTCTTTTGCTTTTTGACTCATTATTTATTTAGCTAGTGTGTGTGTGTGAGAGGGGGTTTATTTACCTGTTAGAAACCGGCCCTCACTGTATTACTAGCTGGAGCGTTTTTCGTCTTCTACAGAAAACGCTCGTTACTTTACCCGGTTTTGATACTATTCACTAACCGGGCCCGTTTTCTGGAATTTTCTCGTTTCTTTATTTTCATTGGTTATTAAGCTTCCATAAACGCTTAACAATTATTATTCAATGATTTATAATTTTTACGGGTCTGTTTGACCACTTAAAGTCACGTTTTCGGGTTTCCTCGAAAAACGTGCGCTAAAGCTCTTTTAGCGTTTTAATACATTTCTTGGTTCCGTTTTCTTCGGGAATCATTACTGTATACTACTTAGGTATGAATAAACCTTAGGAATACTTACGATACTATAACCGAGGTCTCGTACCTCCTATGGTTATTTAACGCTCGTTTTAGCGTTTTCCGCTTTCTAAGCGTTTTTCCCATTTCTTTTGGATTTATTTTCTTTACCAAAATTACTTAGGCACTATTAGGCCTTTAAATACTATATTAGAATAATATAATCACCATATTTAAGTTCGGGGTATTTCACCATGGGACTTGGATATTAGGCTTGCGATGAGGACGTCGCGTTCTTTGAGTGGGGGAGTATGTAATACCCCCATCCCACATCGGGATATGAGTAGTATTGTGAGTTCCTTATATGTAAACATATGGGTTGACTACAACAACAGGCCTTCCACTTTTAAGCCCAAGTGAGGATTGAGGGCCTAAAGTGGCTAGTTTTCAATCTTGGATGGTTTGAGAGCTAGGTTATGGACAGTTACCCATATGGGGTGTTACACATAGCTACAACCAGCAAACTACTTACAACAGACATCCTTGAACGCTTATCCCCACCCTCCTCATCCCGGGGAACTAATGACAAATGAAGAGCACATGGAGATGAAAAGTTCCTCCAAATCGGGAAGACCCGACCTGGCCGTCATGAAATATCACATCGACAACGCAGATCCAGAACTTAAATGCAAAGAATACTGCAGACTAGATGCACCTGACAACAGTATACTATTTAAAGGAAACTACTTGAAATCAGTAGCAACTTGATGAAACCCTACTAAGCAAGGGAACACCAAATCGATGACAATAAAAAGAGCCAGCAAGATCTGCAAATATGCAAAGGTGTGAGCGTAAATATATCAGCAGACATGCATTGTATAATAATTCAACCTGCATGGCGCACTTGCAACAACAAGTGCTGCCATAATAAACTTATTCGGAAAGACGATGACGACCTACAATGGTAGACAACTGCGAGGGTATATGGACCACACTCTCTGGGACTGCAATAAGTTAACACCTAGAGGGGAGAAAAGGTCACATAACCCTGATAATGCACGGTAGACCAACGCATGGATAACGATGGAAGGAAGGCGAAAGAGGACCTCCTCGGAAGGAGCAAAAACCCGAATTATTAGGATACCCAGGCACTGAGCCCAACTCTCAGTGCGGGACAGATAATCCTACAATTCTACATGGACCTCATAAGAAGAATAATTAAACCCGTTACACCTACCTAAACCATGGTGTACACATTGGATAGAGCCTGCTAAATCAACTTAACTCTGGAAACTTTTCATATTTTCAAACCCTTTTCACATTTTCAAAACTTTTAAGTACCTTTTACCCGATCTTTCAACACACACCAATTAAGTCTACGAGCGAAAGACAGGAGTATACGGGCAAGGTGCACCGAGTCATTAGACCGGGCACGACCCTACTCAAGAACATCCCGATTGTTTACAAGTGAACTACCAACACAAAGGAATCTAACACGCCAGAGATGGAGATCAAAGAAGATGTAATGATTAGTTACACCCAATGCGCTTAAGGAAACAATGAATGCACAAATTAGGAACCCAAGACACGAAAGGGAGATGAGACGGGTGCCTCAAGTACTAACCCGATCCTAATCCATGGAGAGGTTGACAACCAGTATAGCCGATAATTAACTGAATACGGTGTCAAGATAACGCCAATAACCACACGCAGAGGATGACGCATCCATCGTTGATAAACAGGTGACAAACACCCAAATCAATCCCAAGATCTCAGAAAACATCATAGTGTGAAAACTCTAGATTCCTAAATTGTAGCACCCCAACTCATAAACCTCCAATAACTCATAAACCTCAAATTACTTTCATTTACATTGCAGCGGAATTTTCTACAACAGTTGGTGTTACGGTCGTTAGTCACCCACGTGACTAACTAGGCGTACTAAATTCTCCAAGATCTAGCTACGGTCTGATGGACCCGAATATACCGAACATTAGTACTTACAAGCCTTAACCATTTACATATTCTCAATACAAAGTATCTTATATCCTAATACATCATACTACAACTTATTAACATAGACTACCATACGAGAGTACATGCATAACTCGTAGGTCAAACTTAAACCCGTAATACATCTACCCTATCTTACTCTCAAGCCGGGTCATCTGATGCTTTTCACTTGCAAAATAATATGGATGCCCCTAGGGGCTCAGCACCTGTGCTGGTATGATTAACGTGGAGCCCCCAAGCTAACGGGGCTACGCATGACTACTTTGTCGTATATATGAGATTGATTATTTATACAACACTAATAGGAAGTATAATAAACACCACACAATATATGCAGCAACTCATAGCTCAAACACAGTGAACGACTTAATAAGCGTTCCTTAAGTAAACAAGTTAGTTTTTAACTCCTTAAGTTCGAGAAACATTTAGTTCTCATATTTCCTCTTATTCTCATATCCATTTTCATCTCAGTGTTCCAACCGTTCTTTAATTAGAATTGGTTGTTTCTTAACACAATGTTTATCTTTGTCGGGTCAAAAGTAACCCTAGCCAATGAGCCATCAACTCTATTGGGTTAAATAAACATTATTTCTTAAATTTGGGATTTAGGAGATCCCACCGCTCCATCTTAATCTTGCCTCCCACCTTGAACCGTAATCTAAGGTGGCCGAGTCTATTTGTTGACTCTAGGCGAACAGTCCGAAGACAAGTCTCAATGGAGGACGGACCTGATAAGGATACCGAACTCCTAACTCAACATGCATGACCGGAGTCAGTCCCGGATTCCTCGCTTCCCCCAAGTTCCAGTTAGTAGGAGTCTCTAGACAATGTTCGTTAAACCTCTTTCGGTTATTAACAAACTAATATTAGGGAGTGTTCCTTGTTCTCACACATTTGTTTACTAAACATTAGTTAGTAAGTTCTCAAGGGTAGGTTGTGTTAGTTTCATACAACACACAACAGATACAATACACCGGTTGCATGCTTTATCTTGTTTAGTCAGAACATATAAACAAATAGCACACAAGCCGAGGTACACCTTGTTAGCAAGCGGGCTACAAGAAAACCATATTGTTCACCGTTGTTGTCGGTTGTCTATTCTCCTCCGGAGTTCCACTTAATCAAATCCTAAAACATTCATCGAATTGGGTGGTTAATTACTTTTAATTAACCTAGTTATTTAATCACTAATGATCTCCATCAAATAACCACTAAGTCATTGTATTTTAACCTTAATCATATACGTTAATCACTTCTCATTATACCTCATACTTGTTCACACCTCTAATGACCATAAAATTCCACTAAACAACTCTTAACAACCATATAATAGCATTACCCAACAAGCCCCCTTCATTTACCATCTAAAAATCACATTTCCTTTGTAATTTAGCCTGGTCTGGGACATGGTCCAGATCTGTAGTCCCGGACAAATGTCTAAGATGACTTTCGGGACTTATTTATGGGTGGTCCGGGTCTTGGTACCTAACCTAGGTCCCGGACCACTTCTGGAAGACACTCTCGGTAGTTTTTTTGTGCTGGTCCGGGACTTATTACAAGACCTAGGTCCCGGACCAATCTAAACATGGTTTTTCGGCAGGTTTTTAGTGCTGGTCCGGGACTTTATCCAAGGACCAAGTCCCGGACCATACATTAAACTGTTAACTTTTATAGTTTTGAACATCATTCCACACTAGTTCTTTTGTCCAATCTTCTTCTAATCTCTCCACATGTATCCCAACATGTTCTAACACCATTTATACACCTTAAACTCCCTCTTCATTGCTTACAACTCCATTACACATCCACCCAAATATTGTAATTTGTTTACACTTAAAACCTTGAACATTCTTGCATTTTCTCCTTATAACACATTTCTAACTTCATCTCAAGTGGCATTATTTACCAATTTTTTCATAACTCTTCATAGAGTGTGTTAACCTCATTTCTTCAACTCTAACTTCATAACTCATTGTTTACCATCTAATTATACTAGACTTAGCCTCATTGCATCTCCTTACACCCTTTCCTTTCCTTTACACTTTCTACTCATCCTTTTCAAGCTTGAACATACCTAGGCATTACTAGCCATCCTCTTAACACGTTACACCTCTTCTCATTCATCTTGACCATGTTAAATCCTTCTTAGACAACTTTCGTCTCCATCACCCAAATCCACCTATTACCATCAAGGTTATACAAACTCGATCATACCTAAATCATCACAAGGCATTATACATCATTTCCTACATATTTTTGCACAAGTCTTAACATTCTTCATACCATGATTTTGGTGTGTTTAATACACCCACCTAACCTCTAATTCCTCCTAGACAACTCTAGGTTATTCTAATCCTCAAGAACACTTTAGTTTAGTCATTTCTACCAAAACCTCCTTTAATGATTCTTAGTACAACCTAGGTCATAAAACTCACAACTACAACCAAAAACACTTGATTTCTACTCAAATTTTGCCACAGCTTCTCTAGTATATTCTATAGTATATTATCATGCCTATATGCATAGTCTTTCTCCTCTAATTAACACACACACACACACATCAAGTCCTTTTCTCATGATATTTCTCAACCAATTGAAGCCATTCTTAGCAAACACAATATGGTGCAATAATTTTAATTTGCATAACACTAAGGCTCTTAATGACATGACTCTTAGGCCCTTAAATGACATGGCTCTTAGGCCCTTTAATGACATAACTAAACACTGAATTTCCCACATTTAGAGCTTTCAACCTGCATTTACACAACACTCAATATCATAGCATGCAATTATAAATGCTCTTATAATCCACCTTATGCTTATTTTACTAACTCATTTTCCATTGGCTCCTTAGTCACAAGTTCACAAATATGATCATGTTATTTCTTAGGTTATGTAATCCATAATACCATGTAAGCTCTAGGCTATATTTGTATCTATCTAAACATCATTTCTTAAGACACTAAACTACATTAAGGTAAGTCATTTACCTTAAGATTTCAAGCCCTTTTTCTCTCTTCTTCTCTTGATTTTTTTGATTGAAATTCGGGCCAAGGAGTTGATCACTTGCTAAACTTCTAACCAACATTAAAATTAAGATAATGAGTGCTAGGTAAAACCCTTAGAATCATTAAAACAACTCTTAAATACTAAGAGAGTGCTTAATGCACTAAATTGGATTATTACCTTAAGAATCTTGGAATGAGTTTGGTAAGGAATCAAGGCATGGCTTTAACTAGGCTCTTGAAGATTGAATCAGTTTTAATACAAGGAATAAAATAAGACATCTTGGTAACGCATATTCGGCCGTATATGAAAAATGGAAGAAAAGATGATTTTTGGATGCTTTTCTTACCTTAAACCAAAGAGAGTGTTAACTAGCTCTTGAATATGATTTTTCATCTTCAAATGGAGCTCCTTCAATGGAGTCAAACTTTAGCTTTTGGAGTTTTGAAAAGAGCACTTGAAAGGCCTTGACTCAACTAAGAGAAATATGTGTATTGTTTTGGATTTAGAGTTTTGTGTTGACTTGGGCAAGCCATGGAAGTTGAAGAACAATGGAGGGCTGAAGATTTTACAGTTTGGAGCAGAGAGAATGAAGAAAAAATGTTGGGGAAGAAGGAAGAAATGAGAGGAGAGGAGAGAAGAGGGAGTAAAGTAAAATTTTGTTACTTTTGTAAAAAAATAGTGTTTTCTTCCTTTCATTCTTCTTTTCTAAGATTTATAGCTGCATTAGGTAATGCTTCACCATACAAAACCGTGCCCCCTTTGATATTTAGGTTTTATTTGACCAATGACCACTTAAGAAAGTCATTTGACTTATTTTGGGCACTATTTGGGTACTATTCATAATTAGTGCACAAAATTTGTGAAAAATTTGATTTCTCATTGATTTAGGCTTCCTAATGTGATAATAAGTAGTAAACATGTTGATTAAGGTATAACTGTGGTCAACTAGCCACTCAAAACCCATTTCTAAGACAATTTTTTCAAAAATGTGCTTTAAGGAGTCTTAAAGCATAATTTGTGTTTTAACTTGTTTTTGAGCTTGGTTTTCTTTGGTAATTGATTTAACATGTTCATTAGCATTTTATTAAGGTCTATGAATGACCTTTGGGGTCCTAATCAAGGTTACACCAAGTCTAGAGCAAGTTTTTGCTTAATTTGACTTTACGGTGTTTTCTTTGGTTTAAATTGTCTATCAATGTTTCTAAGGCAAGTTTTAGCCTTATTACATCATAACTTGATGTTTAATTACCATATTTAGGTTTGGGGTATTTCATAAATTATGATGGGGAGAGAACGAATATAGCTAACAATAGGATCAGAAGCCCGGAGAAGGCCGAATTATGAAAACAGCTGAAGCAAGCATACTACATGATAGGTGGAATCAACTAAATACCGCACTATAAGCATTACTAAAAGCTACCTATATATGTTTTGGAGATTGAAAACCTAGAAATTTAAGAGTATGAAAGCAATTCAGTAAGGCTACATGTTGGGAAGATATATCTATATACTCTTATCCAAATAACAAACCGGTACTCGACTTATTATGAGGCACATGCCCTACTCCATTCACTTGAACATGTACGAGCATGTGTCTATTTCGACGTCTCAAGTACATTAATAGGAGTAAAAGGCATGTATAAATTCGAATAGAATTAAACCCCCAATATAATATAAACTATAATACAAGTAATGTAATATATGACTCGGTGTGAAACCGATGTGGGATCAAGTAAGAGAATTAGTTTCCCGATAAACTAATCGGTTACAACCAATGGGACCTAGTTCCATAAATAGTGAGATGGGTTGTTTATGAGTGAACGTAATGACCGTGGGTGGTTAGATAGTAAGAAGATTAGCTTTAGACTGAGTATTGATTATGTAATGAAAGTCTTGATAAGATAAAATTTGGAAATAGGAAAAAGTTGAGGTTGTTTGATATTTGAAATGGGAGGTCGAACTTGACCCTGGTCAGGTCAAGGGAAAACCAAACACAAATTGGAGTGAAAGGATAATTTAACACCGATGTTGACCACGCCGGGGTTGGAAAGTTCCTGAAACTCCCTACAAGTGGTCACGGATAATTCTGAATTAAATAGGTGTCTATTTCTAGTCCTGACATAGAGTTAGACTTTAAAGGAAAAAGTATAAATGTGTGTATGGTGTGTATTGTGTAAATTGAAAGGAAGATTATCTATGATATCCTATAGAGGATAAATGGTTAGAACGACTCCACAAATATTGGAATATAGTCAATTATAAGAGAATGCTCGGGATAACTATAACATGGTGCGTGTTAATCAATTAATTACAAATTGAGTAATACACTCCTATAAATACAATTGAAGGTACCCTCAACCAATTTTCTAAACTATAACTACACCGTTATCTGTAAGGAAAGAGCAGTGCCCAAATCTTTATAATAAACCCCTGATGAGTGTGTGAAATGAGAACCTACCTATAAACTTGGTAGAGTTAGGAGAATAGGAACCTTATATCAACACTAAGGTAAGCTATCTCCAAGACCACAAGAGCAAATTTCTTTGTGAGGAGCACATACTTCCAACTAGAAGCCCCAATGGTTATCCTACCGCAGAATACCTAAAGAACGGGCGATCGAAATCGTGTCCGTATGATCAGTGACTAATGAACTGGCAAAGGGAAGAAAACTTTCTACGCTATGTACAAGGATACATGACAAGACCATAACCCAGATCTTACACTAAATACATGAATCGAATACGGTGACAGTTAAACAAATACCGGTACCACGGATTGGCGATCCGTTGATCAACAAAAAGGAAGTTCGGTGATCTCTAGCACTAACTTAAAATCCGAACACCTTCAACCGTAGATTATAGAAAGTAGATGTATAGAAGACTGAAAATACCATACCTTAACACGAGTTTTACCTAAACCGATTACAACCGTAAACGCGAATCGATATAGAATGTGTAACCAAGTAACACCCAAAGTACTACCTTTAGGAAGGAGCATCACAACCAACACGCCACTATAAGCACACAAGTCCAGGAGAGCGAAGTATCACCTCTAACCACCTTCTTCCCCCTTAAACCATGTCCGAAAATGGACCTCATCTTACTCTTTCCTTCATCTCATTGTGTGCTCATGTGAGGATGTTCCCAACCTGAATAATGAGCCAAGGGACTGCTCCCAAAATGCTTGGAAAACAACTCCACAGCAAGGTAAGAACCGACACTTGTGATGGTTCCTTTAAGTTTCTTCTACTTCTGAGTTTCCATGGGACTAAAACCATTTTCTTCCTTCATCAGATGGCCGAAACCAAGGCCTTAAAACCCTTCCACCTTCAAGGTAAGAACACCCTTCTTTAGAGTTCAAAAGAAAAAAAAATATACAAGTACTTGAACTACTCAAAAATGGTCATGGAAATACCATTAATTAAGCTATATTCCTTGTGCATGTAATGACCTAATGAGTCATTATTTTCTCCAAGAAATGCCGCAACAACAGGGTGGTCTTCCAAGGAGAAAGATCTAAGTGTGAAGAGTGCCGAGAATGAAAGAGTTGTGGAAGGCTTCTTAATGAATAAAACAAGGTAATAACCCCTAAGACACATTTTAATGCCTTAAGCATCAGTTTGTTGCAATCTAAAATATTAGCCAAGAACATGTGTATGGGTACATGTTGCTTAGATTCTAAATATGTGTAGAAAATTAAGGGGTAAGCACTTGATTGGTGAGATTAATAGTTAATGGCTAACGTATCTTTTACAAGTTATTAATGGAAAATATGGCTTAAGAAATTAATTGTAATTGTGCAAACCGAGAGGGAATTGTTTATGTGTGTGTTATTTAACTCCTAAAAGTGCGTAGAAAATTAATGGTTGAATTTTTAGTTAGGGAAGCTAAGTGCTAATAGTTTAATTAAGGTTACTTTATGAGTGAATAATGAAAGGAAATGGAAGAAAAAGATTTAGAGAAATTAAGTATATACATTCTGTAGCAACCGTGAGCTAGGATGAGATTTTGGGACATTTTTATTTAATGGTAAATGGCATACTATGTTTAAGCCTTGTATTTAGACATCTTTTTTTATTATGCTTATATAAAGCGTAAATGACTATTATTGAGTTTTAAGGTGGTTTGAATAGCTATATTAAATTTTGGTACGAAATATAGTTTTAGTGAACGATATCACTTAGGAATATATTAGACGAATGTTACTATAATTATAAATTTACAACATGGTTTAAATGAAATTAAAACCTTATAAAAGGTCTAAGTGAAATAAATCATATATGGGGTCCAAATGTAATAAAAAGAAATATAGGGTACAAATGGCAATTGTAACTGAGAGGGGATGATTTTAAGGATTTTATAGGTATAAAATATGAATTTTATAAAATTAGGGGTAAACTGTAAAAACTAGGAAACTATGGGGGTATTTTCATAAATACTATCAAGCTGGTCAAAGAATAATTTAAGTGGTCAACCTTGACCACATAAGAGGGTATACCAAATTAAAATGATAAGGATAGTTATTTTGGGCATTTTAAGAAATATTACGTCAAAAACAATAATCATAAAAAGATTAGGGGTGTTTGAGTAATTACCGAAATTATAATGATTAAAATATGAACATTTAAACCTTCGGGGTGGTTGGGAATTTTAGAGAATTTTAGGGGCGAGTTTGAGGAATTAATTAATTAAGGAGTATAATATATGGTATAAGTATTAACATTTAACAATTATAAGGTTTATGGGGAGGTAATGTAATTACTGAAAACTTTAGGGCATAAACGTGAATTTTAATATTAAGGGGGTTAGTATATAATTCTGGAAAATTTTAGTTCATGATGTAAATTAATTAAGGATTATAATATATATAATTTAAGGATTAAATTGTAATGTAATTATGGGAAAAGTGTGGGTGAACGATAATATTTGAATAAGCTGAAGGGTTGTCCGTAAATGTGATAAGCCTCAGACTTATCATGTTTTAGTATACATAATTATAAGATTATTAGCCAAATTTTAGTTAGAATAATTAATATTTATGATATATTATGTATTAAGTCTATTATTTGTTCAGATTGATGTTTTTATATGTTTTTCCATGCAAGGGAACATATCTAACCAAAATGCCGGACATAAGGCCGGATAACACCTGCACGGCACAAGCGTGGAGCAGAAAATGATGCTATGTCGGGTATGTTGCCGGGTATTTCCAATCCGGCACATATGTGAAAAGTCTCCTCGGTTGACCAGACGATGGCAGTTAATGACCGTTGCCAAACTAACCTATGCCAGGTATGGTGCCGGACATATCTTGTCCGGCACAGGTACCTTTTCACGCAGATCTGGCGGTTTCGACCGTTAGCAGTTGGGCACGTGTTTATTTTATGCCGGATTACTTTCACCCGGCATTCCTTCCGGCCCAAGGTGTTTTGTTGCCTATAAATAGGTCGAGGGGCTACACTTTTCCAGACACTTCAACACCCCTATACACTCCATTCACATCTCCATTTCCGCACTCCTCCAAGGTGTTGGTGTCCAAGGAAGTTCTATGCAACTTTCCACGCGATGAGAAGAAATCCATGGCGGGTGAAGGCTACATCCAATTTTCTTATCTCCTGTGTATTCTCTCTCTTGCTCCTTGTGGATGGTGGAGTAGGAATTCCTTGTTAGTTCTTTGGTTTGGGAATGAAACTCTCTTTGTAAAACAATGGGTTCTTCTTAATATAATTTCAAGTTTATTAAGAGTAAGGTTCTTATTGCAAGAGAATCGGTTGATATCTTATTCTCTTCATGCAAATTTTACTTGAGGAGGATAAATCCAAAAGTAGAATATGTTAGACTCTCTTAATGATCTTCATACTCCCTTCTTATGAATTAGGAGTTAGTAGTAAGAGTGAGAATTAGCCCAACTTTCCCATTACCTTGTTCATTTCGTGGCATGACATATGCTCGATTTGTTAATAGGTAGTGAGTATTCTGTTTTCTTCTCGGAAACTGGAATAAGAATATGCATATTGACTATGCCGGATTCACTTCCGGGTGGCCAATGTCCGGCATATTCAACGTCTTTGAATATGTCGTGCATCTGGTATCCGGCAGGGCACCCGAAGGCTTGTATTTATGTTTCGAGTTCATATTGATACTTAGATGGTTTTAAGCCCTGAATCAAGAATAATTTCCTTATAAATACCATTTAGTTTAGTTAGTTTTAATTAGGGTTAGAAAATATTTCGCATTCCCCCCTTTATTATAAAATATGCTATTACCGGATTAGGACTTGATTTCTATAAGTCCCTTGGGTTCGATACTCTCGGTCGTAATATACTTACACTATATTCCGACCGGGAATTATTTGCTACCCGTAGTAGAGTTGTAGGATTAGTTTATTATTTTATTCATTTTGTGTATAGTTTTCCCTACAATTTTCCTGTTAGCAAAATGTAAATATACACATGTATGTATATTATAATGTTGAAATACCTTAGGTTATAAATTAATGAGGTTAATAATATAACAAGTATGGAATATGGGGTGGTTTGTAAATAAACCAACATATGAGATGACATAAGAATTTTCGGAAGAATATTGGTGTCATTCGGGAATTATATACACACTATATATATAATAATGTTTAAAAAACTTAGTCTATAATTTAATAAGACTAGAAATATAATGCTTGCAATAACTGGGTTAATCTCGTAAACAATCAAACTATGAGGGGGGAGAGACTGTTGTTACCGACAATATATATATATCTAGGCTGTGTAGAGAATTTTTAAAGTTTGAACATGATATATATTATAAAGTCTTGGGTGACATAATGAGACATTATATTAACTATAAGAGAATATATTATAAGAGGGACTCTACAAAATTACATCAGGTGAACTTGTAACATAGCATGAGGACATAACAGGAATAACGTGCCACATACGAGATTATGCTGTTACAAGTGGAAACGTAAATGTAACGACAACCGTATTGCAAATGTTTACAGTGGGGTAATATTTTACATGCACACGATTCCCCAGAGTAAAATATTATAGCCGGACATATTAAATAAATAAATAGATACAAGAGTAGAAGAAATCATCTGTTGTTGGACTCCTCAAGTTACTCTGCTATTTTAATATATCGGGATAGAAATTGCAATATTTGGATAATATTTGTGGAGAATATGTAAATAGATGGAAGTTTATGGTGGAAATGGAAAATAAGTGGAAATGTGGTGGAGTTGGTAATATAAGGAAATGAGGTGTTATGTACGTGAGTTATGGATGGGAAAAAAATAAGAAAGGAAAAGGAAGAGATGGTGGGGGAAGGATGAGGTATGTGGGGTCTGGTGTGGTCTATCGATTGATTTATTTCAGCAGGGATGGAGTGTGTAGAATGGAGTCTGAGTGTCAAATGTCTCCTCTGCTGATCGATGGTGAATTTTTGGAACAGATGGAATAACTATTTATAGAGTACAAGAAACAAAACAGACAGAATATTAGGTGATAGTTAGACACCGTCGTCTGACAATTACGGTGCCCACTTTCTTTTTCTTATCTTCACACATGCAGACTCTTTTGAAATTTAATTATTTAATATATTTTTTTTAACTCACACGTACAGATTTTGAATTTTTTTAACAACTTTCGGCGCCTGATTGATTTTTTTTTGATGACTTTCGGTGCCTGATTGATTTTGATTTTTTTTAAAGTCTTCGGCGCCTATTGAAATTTTGATTTGATTTGATTTGATTTTTTTTAAACTAAATATATTTATACCGGAAGTAACTTCGACAGTGCCTTGATTCTTCGTTTGAGCTCCGATTTGTTCCCCGTTTGCGGCGTTGGAAAGCTCGTGAGGAGAACTATGCATTTCTACCATTATTTCCTGATTTTATCATATAAATTGGCATTAGTTCTTGCCCAAAGTAAGAGTCATGAAAAACATAGGATAAGTGTGAGAAAGTGCGTAAAAAGTTACACAAAATAAGGATTTAGCACCTATAAAACTACATCAATTCCACTTATCAAATCACCCCACACTTAGCCTTTTGCTTGTCCCCAAGCAAAATTCTCAAACAAAAGTCCAAGTCAGGCTAATGGAACTCAACTCAAAAGGAAGAGCACAGAAGAAGGGCACTACTAGCTTTACCAATCAAGGGGGCAATTCAGTTTATTAAGCACAATTCATTTTTTCACAAAACATGAAGTCATTCAAAGTTAACAATAGAGAAACAAAACCATAAGAACCTCGCCTTTAGCAATGAGCCAATCCACCTTTTTCATTCACAAACCATTAGAACGACAAGGGGCATGAAGTAAGGTCTTATTCCATCATACCTTTCAATGCCACATACTCTTGATCCATAAAGAGAATTAAATTTTCATTCAGCTCAGCGGCTGCACATTTTTTCTAATTTAAGCGCTTTTAATTTCTTTCACCGCAGACTTTTCTCTCCACCTATGTAACGGCTTTGGGTCAACTATCCCAGATCACAAGGACCTTAGGTAGCTAGGTGATGAGGCACCCCAAAGGACTTAATAACCAAGTGGACGAGGCCCGATTTTTGGATCAGAATTAAAATTAAGCATGCTCAGGATCAGCGGAGTACCTTGCCTTGTTCTTTTTCCAACCATTTCAATCCAGACATTCCAAGGCTCAAGGCTAAAAACAGGGTTCAGATGGTGAGTATTCTCAATCATTATAGCATTCATAGAACATAGACTTCATTTTAATCAATTAAAACTAGAAAAATTTAAAAAGTTTGCACCCCAAGATCAGCTAACCAATTATACTTCCTCTATGGCTTCCTTTCAAGTTGAGCTACACAGCAAGACTTAAACAAATGCAAGAGAAAAGATCTCAAAGACACACAAAAAACAAGCGGCGAAGGAGCTTACCCTACCCCACACTTAGAGTGAAGCAATGTCCTCATTGCTTAGGAAGAATTAACATTGTGCAAACAATCCAACGGGGGAAAAAAATTACACATAACAGTTCATAGGGGAGCATATAAAATATTCAAGAGAGGAAAAGGTAAGAATACTCCCCAGAGTCCGTTCAGGGTGTGTAGCAAGGCCTACCCCACACTTGAGTTCAGCTAAACGACAAAGTAAGCA
Source organism: Limonium bicolor (assembly GCA_023374045.1). Lineage (NCBI taxonomy): Eukaryota > Viridiplantae > Streptophyta > Magnoliopsida > Caryophyllales > Plumbaginaceae > Limonium > Limonium bicolor. The sequence goes on from JAIOTZ010001268.1 coordinate 33,806, forward strand.
AGCTGAGAAATATAATCTGCAAAGCAAGAAGAACTCAAGTGGAACCAGACAAACCATTAGTAGAAAAATAAGAGCAAGGCTCTTCAAGAAGCATAGTACCAGCTGACACACCACAATCGAAAAAGAAAAGAGCAAAATAAACTACGAAAGTGAAAACAGACTTTTTTTTTTGTAATATTAGACATATTATTTAAGCACACATAAAACTTAAATTAATAAAGGGAAAGCAAACACACAAAAACTAAATGTAAGTTAAGCAAAAATAAAGAGAGGAGAGAATGCTTCCTGGAAATTTTAAAAGAAGTGGTGGGTTGCCTCCCACCAAGTTGCTCTGGTTTAAAGTCTCAAGCTAGACTCATCAGTCCGATTAGGAGAAAGAGGAAGGGGAGTGGGAAAGGGTCCCACAACTTCCTAGAACTAAGTTGTGCAGCTTTCGGAATTTATGCTTTAACCGCCATGGGAGATATTTCTTCTTAGGTGATGCTGGCTCCGGAACAGGGGTAAAAACGTCGTGCTGTTCCGAGACAAAAGAAACTCTAAACAAGTCAGTAGAAACATCAGTAGGACAAGTATACCTCTTTAGACAGGCCCTATAAACTTTGAAGGTGTCGCCCTTCTTGTTCTGTAGTTCAAAGGCACCATATGAGGTCACACCAACAATCCGGAAAGGACCAGCCCAGTGAGACTTGAGCTTCCCAGGAAAAAGCTTCAACCTATAATTGTCGAGTAGAACCAAGTCACCTACTTTGAAATCTCTCTTGAGGATCAACTTGTCATGGACCCTCTTGGTTCGCTCCTTATAAATTTTAGCATTGTGGTAAGCTTGATCCCTCAGCTCTTCTAGCTCAGAGAGCTACAACTTCCTCTTCTCACCAGCAGCAGTCATATCAAAATTTAAGGCCTTGGTAGCCCAATAAGCCTTATGCTCAAGCTCCACCGGGAGATGGCAAGCCTTCCCATAAACCAATTTAAAAGGTGACATACCAATGGGGGTTTTATAGGCTGTGCGATAGGCCCAAAGAGCATCATCTAGTTTCAGAGCCCCATCTTTTCGTGAGGCGTTCACCGTCTTTTGGAGGATCCACTTCAACTCCCTATTGGACACTTCTGCTTGTCCATTCGTTTGAGGATGGTAAGCAAGGGCAACTTTGTGGTGTACCCCATACTTTGCCATCAGTGCATCAATGCTTCGATTGCAGAAGTGTGTGCCTCCATCACTTATAATAGCTCGAGGGACTCCAAAGCGTGTAAAGATGTGCTTCTTTAAGAATTTGACCATAGTCTTGGAATCAGCATGTTGGCAAGGAATTGCTTCAACCCACTTGGACACGTAGTCCACTGCCACAAGAATGTATTGGAAACCCTGCGAATAAGGAAAGGGTCCCATAAAATCTATACCCCAGCAGTCAAAAAGTTCGACCTCCAAAATGCCTTGCTGAGGCATCTCATGTCGCCTAGAAGTATTGCCCATGCGTTGACAACTGTCACAACTAGCCACAAAGGCTTGGCAATCCTTATGTAGTGTGGGCCAATAAAATCCGGATTTCAAAACCTTGGCTGCCGTCTATGAGAGCCATGATGACCGCCAGCTTCTCGGGAGTGACAAAACTCTAGAACACTGGGTACTTCATCATCAGGGAGGCACCTGCGAATTAAGCTATCTGCACAAACTCGAAACAAGTGAGGGTCTTCCCAGATATAATGGCGTGAATCAGAAAGCAATTTCTTTTTCTGAGCATATGATAAATCATGAGGAACAATTCCAGAAACAATAAAATTAGCCATATCCACATACCATGGCTCTTGCACCTTTTTCACACTGAAGACGGTTTCATCAGGAAAGAATTCGTTTATAGGAATACCGTCATCAGGAGTTACCATCCTAGAGAGATGATCAGCCACACCATTGAGCGTACCTGTAACACCCCCAAAAATCAGGCTTATAAAATTTCGGAACAGTTCAGCGGAAGATTAGAAACCCCCTAATTGGGATGCTACCTCCACAACCACTCTCTAGTGATCGTTAAGGCTAAAGAAACAAACCTCGAAGATTTTTTTCTTTTTTAACTAATCAACTTGAAACTTCACATATGTACATATGCATTATGGTAAACTCCCACGTACAAACAAAAACATACTTGTAAACGTCTAACATTCCTACCAGCTCTTACATCCTTCAAAAACTACATATACTTAAACCTTTCTACACGTTGACTACTGTCCTACATTACTTCTTAGCTTACATTAAAACATTTAGGCGGCTAACATATTATCTAAGGTCCCTGTTAAAGTTTGGGAATCTCCTCCGTACTTCCTCTACAGGAAGTACGCGCATCCTGGCTTGTCTTTGCAGCCTACGATAACTTATAGCAAGACAGGTAACTTTCCTAACCACCACCACCCGTACCCCTTCCCTTAAGATGAGGTCCTCCACCAGATATACATTCAGGAAGTGGCTGACCACCACCACCTCCACATAGTATAGGGCCATTCAAGTAGAGTTAGGGATCTGCAACCATAAAATTCATACATACAAGAAAAGGTTGCCGTTGCAAATCAGTAAATTGAGTAACTCCCACTACAACCTGTAAAATATGTTTTATCTTTATAAAACTTATGCACCCGAGCAGCACAACAATAAATAACACGTTCATAATAGGTATATACTTGAAACCAAGGAAACCCCTGAGTTACTTACCACACCTTAAAGCACATAAACGAATATTCTGAAATAGCAACAAACACTCATAACAACAAGTAAA
>JAIOTZ010001269.1:0-36476 GCA_023374045.1 Limonium bicolor
TTCCTCATGTTTCTTAACTGTCGGGAGTAGGCGATACCTTCCCATTCTGCATCAGTACACACCCTAATCCTTTGCCTGATGCGTCACAATAGACTTCATAACCTTCTGTGCCTCAGGTATAGTCAAAACTGGTGCTGATGTCAAAGCGTTCTTCAAAACTGAATGATGATTCACACTCTGTAGTCCATGTGAATGGTGCATCTTTCTTCATTAAACTGGTCATAGGTTTTGCTAATTTGGAGAAGTCTCTGACAAACCTCCTGTAGTATCCTGCTAACCCAAGGAAACTCCTGATATCAGTCACTGTCTTTGGCCTAGGCCAAGTGCGAACTGCTTCTATTTTTGCTGGATCCACTGCGATCCCAGCGTCTGAGATGACATGTCCTAAAAAGGAAACTCTGTCTAACCAAAATTCACATTTGGAGAACTTAGCATAAAGCTGGTTCTCCCTTAAGATCTCAAGTACATGTCGGAGGTGACTCTCATGCTCTTCCTTAGATTTTGAATAAATTAGGATATCGTCGATAAAGACAACTACGGTCTTATCCAGCTGCTCCCTGAACAATCTGTTCATTAAGTCCATGAAGACTGCCGGTGCGTTTGACAAGCCAAAAGGCATAACTGTAAACTCATAGTGGCCATAACGTGTTCTGAATGCTGTCTTTTCTATGTCTTGTTCCTTGATAGGTATCTGGTGGTATCCTGATCTCAAATCGATCTTTGAAAACACCTTTGCCCCTTAACTGATCAAACAAATCGTCGATTCGTGGTAGTGGATATTTGTTCTTCACTGACACTGCATTAAGCTCTCTGTAATCGATACATAACCGAAGGCTTCCATCCTTCTTCTTCACAAAAAGCACTGGTGCTCCCCAAGGAGATACGCTAGGTCGTATGTATCCCTTGTCTAACAAATCTTTCAGCTGCTCCTTCAACTCAGCCATCTCTGCTGGTGCTATACGGTACGGTGCCTTAGCTATGGGACCGGTACCTGGTAGTAATTCAATGAGAACTCTACCTCTCTGTGGCGGTAAGCCTGGAAGTTCCTTTGGAAAAATATCTGGAAATTCTGACACCACTGGCATATCTGGATCAAAATCAGGGTCGTGCTCTACATCCTGAACATAGCATAAGTATACTTCCTTCTGCTTCCTGACGTGCTTACATGGACATAGCTGATATCACTTTTATTGATGGTGCTAGGGCTCTGGCGGTATGATACTGTCACTCCTGATGGGCTCTTAAGTAACAGTCTGCGCTCTGCACAAAGAATGCGGCCTCTGTGCCGCCCCAACCAGTCCATCCCGACTATAACGTCGAATCCTAGACCTCTGAACTCAATAAGGTCAATAGGAAATTCCTCCTCCTTAATGCGGATAGTGGCTCCTCTATAAAGACGAGTGCAACTGATCTTCTCCTTAGACGGGAGTGCCACCTTAAAATCAGGTAACTCTACAGCGTCTAGCCCCAACTTCCCCGCAAGCGAAGGCGAAACGAAAGTATGTGAGGCTCCGAGTCGAACAGTACTAATGCATCCACTCCATTAACAGGAAAGGTACCAGTGAGGATCGCGCCGCCCTTGCTGGCCTCCTCCTCAGTAAGAATACTTAAGGCACCTTCCGTCTCCTTAGCACAACCTAACAACAGAATCTGAGTAAGTACTCCGGTATATGATGGAGGTCGACAAACATTCACTTTCATAACAATAATGCTTCATTGATGATATCTCCTTTCGATGTCCAAAAAATTACAACACTAACTTTCTAAAAGTCAAACTTAATCTTCCTGGTCTCATGTGAGTGGTGTTTATCACTGTCGAAGGTGCTGTGTTTAGCTTAACCCTTTTAATTCCATGGTATAGCAACCTTGACTTTCCACCCATTATTAAAACATCTCCTGAACTCAATATGATTTTCTTTGCAAGGTCCACACGCTTCTGCTCGCCATAAAGAAACTCTGCGTCATCTCCAATTGACAAAGATAATACTGGTATCCCCTGTTCAAGGGACCCTTTTGTTTCATCATTGTCCTGGTGTAGTCCTAAACGGCCTCCTTCTTCATAGAAGTTGATGATACATAGATCAGCCCTTAGATTGGGAACTGGATCTTCTTCTAGCTGTTGAGCTGTATTAACTGCTTGTTCCACAATTTGTAAAAATTCTTCTGGGATTTTTGGTACTTGTGCTCCATCTCCATTTCTTGTATCCTGGTAGGTCTTTGAGTAAGGATTCCAATCCTTTCCTAAGCACATCATTTTCAGCTTCATTTTTCCTCCTGGAAATTCTGGAGTGTAGAACCCTCCTGGTCCTGCTCCCAATTCTTGGCATCTTCTGATGATTGTAATTTGTGTCTCCGGTGTGAGGTATCCTTTGAGTAATATCAAACCTGGTTGGATAACCTTACATTGTTCGTTCCCTGGTTCTTGTATTTTGATAATGTTTTCTTCCAGGGAGGGCGGTGAGGGGATAGGAAAGCATATCTTATAGCTTCCTACGTGGTTTAAATTTTACTAGTGAGTCTTACTAATCCTTTCCTACTCAATTAGGCAATCAAGGCATGCAAGCACTCATTCACATCATCCATTGCTCAATAATAGGTTCACATGGTTTAGAAATACCTGGGTTGGTAGAAGGACCAGCCTCATCTGAGCGGTCCATGACATGCAGGGCGGGTCCCGATGCTGGGCCTTTGCCCTTATACCCCTGAGCTTGGTTTGTTGGTGGAGGGCGAGTATCGCTAGCTCCATTCTTATGGCCTGTGTTTGCCTTTGCTCCCGGGCGGTAGTTCCTGCTCTCCGGGTTTCGGATACACTCGAAGGCACGATGTCCGAGTATCTGGCAGTAGCGGCACTGGACTTTCTCCCCTTGGCAGTCTACGCCGGGGTGATCCTTTCCGCACTGTCTACAGTTGAAACGGCGGACATACTTCTGGCCCGTGTTTGAGCCATGTCCAGAACCTAATACAATCGAGGTCAATTATACATTCCAACGGTACTGAAGTAATCACAAAAGTTTCAAATCTAACTGTCTGATTATAGTGCCTACCCTTAGATGGGTAGGTTTTCTGTGAAGTTGCCGCTCCGTGGGTTCCTGACTGGGGGTTCAGTAGTTTGGTTCCCCTTCCCTTGATAGGACCCCTGGCCTTTCTGATAGGGTTTGTTCCTTCGTTGGAGTTCCCCTGCTTGGCATCTTCGCCACCAGGTCCGTCCTTCCTCTTTTGGGAGCTCAAAGCATCCCTTCTCTTACAAGTGATCTCCACTACGGAGGCAGCATGATAGCATTCCTGAAATCTCAAGGTATCAATCTCCAAATCTCCCATGACGGGGTATAGATAATAAAATTTTCAACTGGTTTATGTCTCTCCTGTTTTACCTGTAAACTGGTGGGGATGATTGGTCCCATCCCAAACTGGAGTCGAGGGCTCAGTCCCCCGTAGAACCGGTCGACCAACACCTGGTCCGAGTATCCTATACCGGGTAAGTCGGAGTAGCGAAGTGAACTTCGCATAGTACTCATCCACTGACATCTTCCCGTCTGCTCCAGGGCGTCAAACTCCCTAGTCTTCACCATCCTGGTGTGGGCCGGGTAGTATTTGCCCCTAAGTAGTGCAGTGTAGTGTCCCCAAGTAAAAGCTGGGTCATCCAGGTGGTCGGCTTTCACCATATTCCACCAATCTTTTGCTGCATCCTTCAGGTGGTCAGTCTGCCCCTTGAATGCAGTTGGCCTCAGATCAGCCAAACTCTTCACCCAATCTCTCTCTCTGGGTGGTGGTGGTGGAGGTAGCTGCTGCTGCTGTGCAACCCCCGCCTGTGCAAATGCCTGAGCGATTAAAGTAGCAATGTCTGCCAGCCTGATGTTTGGCTCCTCATCAGCCTGTCCACGACGTCCTCCTCTTCTGACATCTGTAGGTTGTTGAGGTATATTAGATACTGTGGTCACAATCTTGGTCTTGGATAGTAGTCTAAGTAAAACTAACTTAAACTCCTTTCAATACTATCACTCAACCCGTAACCTAAGGTCTTAGAAATCCTAATCTCGGTGTATCCTTGTATCCAGAGCGTAACTACGCTCTGATACCACTTTTTGTAACACCCCAACCCGAAATCCAATAACCTGAACGGCGATCACTCCCAAAAAATACAACTGCAGCGGAAATAATACAACAACCGGGCGATATTACAATGCCGTTGGCCACCCTTGTGACCAACAAGGCTAAATCCAAATACAATCTCCAAAAGTCACGGTCTGAATACGAATACAATCCGAGATACTAGGAATCAAACTCAAATGTAAGATACTTAAGAAAAACAAATAACTATAAGAAGACTCCCATAGCTTGAATCTACCCCACCTACACTCGGTGTGGTAATCTTCTCAACTTCAGGTACCTGAAAAATGGGGGCCCCCAAAGGGGCTCAGCAAACAATGCTGGTATGGAAAACGTGCAGCCCATCGTCTACCGGGCCACACCAACTACTTTGTCGAATACATGCAGTTCATTTTTATAAAACTGTAAACAAGCATAGTCTGATAATAACAAGTATCCATACAAGGACAATAATGTCACATAGAACAAGACTTCAGAAGGTCAAGTTAGCTGAATTGAATCATTTGATAGCTGTCGGGTCCACACAGTGGGACTGACAGATGTATAAAAGTATATCAATATAGTGGAGGTACAGTAACCTCGTTATAGAGAAAGGTTGGGCAGTGAGTCCCCAGGAGATAACGTAGTTAACTCCTGTACTGAGAGCTGATGGGAAATAGAACCCACGAGAGGAATGAGTCTTCCTCTCCACTGAACTGATGGGCATTAGAAACCCGAGAGGAATAGAGTCTTCCTCTCCACTGAAATGTTCCGTCGCGACGTATAACTGAATAGGAGACGACCTGAGACAGGTACAACTCCTGTAGCATGCATGGCCAGATCCAACTGGGCTCCTCGTACTCGTAGTATAGTATAGTCAAGTGTCATATAAAGACGTTAAACAAGAACACAATGTGTATTGTCAATTATCACGTTTAGGATAATGACGTTTGTTATAAAGTGAAGTTAGTGAGAGACTTGAGTACAAGTCCTCGGTATACTGAAACGCAGGTATTTAATCCACTGGTATAGTAGTGTTTGTATGCGTGGGACATACACGTTGTAGTCAGCAACATTCACGCACATAAAATAATACCACAGTGTGCAAGAGTAAAACAACATTTTGCATTAATTATCTTGGTCGTTAATTCAAACAACAGATAGCACACAAGCCGGTGTAATCCGGTAGAAAACAGGTTGCAAGAATCCCATACCGTTCACCGTAGACTGTACTTGTTTAATTCCCGGTCAACGTCTGGTCAAACAAAGTCCTAGAATATGATTAACTGAGAGGGTTAATTTATGTTACCCTTATATAATGATTCTATTGAATCTTTTAACAAGTCTCGTATTTGTTATTTCATGTGAGGTTTTTCTTTTAGTTACCTCATGATTTTATGTATAACTTATTTGTTATTCCTTTTGATTTATTTTAAATCCTTTAATGTACATATGTATTTATTTATTCATGTACTATATTTGTTATTTATTAATTTTTTTGTCTAGTTGACATAATAACTTATAATTCCTTAACTATATTTATATGCCAAACATGGACATAAAATTCGTATAGTTTTCATTATTCCTCCTTTAACCAAAAGTAATAATCATTCGTTACCTTTAAATTCCTTATAACTATATATGTCATAGTTTAAACTTTATAACTCCTTTAATCAAAATTCTTTCTTTCTAATTCCTCCAAATATCCATATAGGACCTATATTTATTTAAATCTAAGTTCTTACCCTTATATTTTTTATTTACAAAACAACCACATTAATTCATAAACTTTATATTTAAATTCTAATCTCATTATATTATAGAGTTTTAACTTCTTATTTAGTTAAATTACAAAGCCACCTCTAATATTTTGGTATATAGCTTTTGAATATTATAACTTTCAAAAATTACAACTTAGCCCCTTAAATTCTCGGCCTTAATAATTTATTTCTTATAATTACAATTTAACCACAAAATCTTATAACCTTTACATAATGTCATGTAAACTATAGTTTTAATTTTAATTCTCCATAAATGCCGAATATATATATATATATATATAAATTCTTAAATTACCAAACTAACCCCAAAGTAATTCGGCTTTGTCATTTATTCTTCCTTAATTACATTTTCATCCCAAAACTTTATAATAGTTTCTTAAAACTTATAAACTATAGTCTAAATATTTAATTCCTTAAAATTTCGAAAGTGAACCTAATAATTCTCTTAATTATGAATTCGCCCACTAATAAATTCCAAACTTTCATAACAACTTTTATAAATTACATAATAGCCCAAAACTTTATAAAATGCTATTTTAACACTTGTTTAAATTATCTAAAATTCATAAACTTAATTCCTAACCTTATGTTATTATATTATACTAAACACACCTTAACTCTGGTTTTCACATTAAACTCACCAAACTTTGTAAAAATTACATTTAAGCCACATAACTTAATTAATTAGCCATTTAAGCACTAATAAATATTTTTAACTCACCAAACTTTATAAATAAGTTTATATACATAATAGCTCATTAAAATCTATTTAACACTTAGACAATTCGGCCATAATTATTAGCCATCATATATATATAAAAGTGGATTTATATGTCATAATAAATGTACATAAATTCATATGAGTCATAACTCATGTATCAATTATTGTAATGTCTTATATTGATTCTTAGCTCAAAATAATATTTTTGCCCTTGATATTTCGGCTTGTATATGTATGTAACATAAATAAATTTTGTGACACAAAAATGTGTCTTAAGGTAAATATTTTCTATATATGTTATAGATTGTATTTTTGGCATATAACACCATGTAATTTCGGTTTTAATTAACCTAGGAGATGTACATAATTTTTGTATAATTTTTAGAAGCTTAACAAAGCTTATAACATAAAGATTTACTTAATAAACTTACTTCTTAACAAAGGTGGTTAAGTGCTTGAACTCCTCTTGAATCTCCAAGCTTTCTCCAAGGAAATTTTGATGCTCCACTTCGGTTATATGCAAGTGGTGAAGGAGTTTAGGAGTTAGATCTTGAATAAAGATCTTAAGTAGATTTGTAAGTAGTTTTCCAAGAATTTACCTTAAGCTTTTCTCCTTATAATTTCGGCTCACTAATGGTGGATGAAGAACAAGTTTTCCTTCATGAAATGAAGAAAAAAAGAGCCTTAGAAAGATTTAAATCGGTTACACAATAAAATGTGCTTTAAGGATTTTCAAGCTTGAAAACTACCTTAAGATAACCTTGAGATGCTCCTTGGTTTAATGTTGGTTTAGACAACCTTCTTGGAGCATTAGTTGATGTTGAAACCTTGTAGGTATGCTAGGAAGAGTCTTGCTTCAAGGCTTGACAAGAAATGCTAGGAAATTACCTTAAGATGAAGATAGAAGTTAAAACTCCATTAATGGACTTAAGAGCTTCAAAGGAAGAAGATGAAGCAAGAAGAGAGAGGAGAGAGCCTTACCAATTCGGTGGTGAAGAGTGCAAGGAGGAAAGTGAGACCAAACTCACGTAAGAAGAGAAGAGAATGCCTTTGGAATTGATTTTTGTTTTGTTAATTCTTAATGTCAAATGGCTATACTTTTTCCTTAGTTTATTACAAGCTATTGGCTCAATAAATGCCCATGTTACCAGCACATTTTCGGCCATAATGGAAGACAAGGCAAGGTGGAGCAAAAATAATGTGAGCTAGAAGACAAGGTAAGAAAAAGGCTTTATTCCTTTGGTTTTTTCCTAATGTTTGTAACTTGCCCTCTTCTTCATGTGGATGATTTGGAGGCCTGAATGGGGCTTACAACCGGCCATGAATAGCTTGGAAGAAGCATGGAATTTACTTAGTTTTTAAGAAAGCAAAAGAAAGGAATCTAGATCTACTTTTTGCCTTTTTGCATTTTGTTTTTGTCTAGCACACATGGTCTTGCCTTTCCTTCATAATTTCGACAGCATGGAGCTCACATGAGACTTGTATTCTTCTGTCATTAAGTAATATAGCACATGGGAAGGGAGTCACCATGTTCTATGCCTTTTATACTTTAAATGCAAATTTTATACTAGTTTTTGAGCATAAAATCGGCCCCTATAGAGAGCCTTGTTGACTAGTCTCACCAACTGATTTAGAAGGTCATTTTAACCCTTTTTAAGATTACCAATTCGTGGCATGTCAAAAACTACAAGGCAATTGCGTAAAACGCGTTTTCGTGACACCCGAAGGTGTGTTTTTGTGCTCTAAGGAAATTTTGGGAAACCAATTGTTTTTTGTGAGTTCCAAGTGTTTGTAAACACTTATTATAGTAAATAAACATATACTAAGATGTTACATTGAGTTATATGGGGTTATATCAACCCGTGACATAATTTACGGGCCATCGGGACACTCCCGGGCCAAAAAGGAGCGCTAAGAAATCCTCCAGTGGTTTTTGCTGAATTTTGAGAAACCACTTCGTGGGTTCTCTTTAGAATGATAAATAATGATGTTAGGAACTCTAGGAATTAATTTTATAGGAGTTCGTGCCACCTCGGCACTCCTCCGGCCTTTTCGTGCTTTAAGGAGCGGCGTGAGCACTCCCGAGCATTTTGCGTATTTGACTGAATAGCCTAAGGAATATATTTATATATTCATATGATGAGTTGGATGACCATTGGTTTGAGTTTTAGAAGGTCATACAAGGTCATGCTTGATCACATGTTTCTAGGCGTTTTAGCGTTTATGGAGAAACTACTATTTTACGTAACTTTTCATGCATGGGTTTGCATGCGTACGTGAAATGATTTATATTTGGATTATATTCCAATAAATAATGATTTAATAATATTATTTAGATTTGGGGTATTTCAGTCGAAGTTAGAAGACATACGATTTGAAGGTTCTAGCTCACCGACCCACGACCGACTCAACCCTCAGGGTCGGTCGAGGTTAGAATTGCCCCTTTGAATTTGTTCAACTCCATTCTTCTACCCGTTTCTTCTCCAATATTCCTACATGTAATTTAACATGTTTTAACACTAATTAGACCCTCTAACTACCTTAGTTAATTCATTAAACTCATCACTAAATTCTGGTTTCCTTACACAATTTTCCCACTCTTGTTTTTCCTAAAAACCCATGCTACAGATTTTTTTGTTTCCTTTCTCTTCACTAACTTAATGGTTCTTTAATCATTGCATTACTAGTGTTCTTAGCATTGTTCTCACCTCTCATGCTACTCCATTACCTTCTCTCCCCATCTAGTTCCAACATGGTTAATTACTCATTTTAAACACTAAGACACCTAGTTATTCACTGGTTATCTCTCCTCCTTAACACATTTAAGCCTCTTAGTTTCTAGACAAATTTGACAGAGATTCCCCTACAATTCTACCATTCTCACCACATTATTTTTCTCATACAAACTTGTTTTTACACCCCTATTTATTCAAGACACTAACAACACAATAATAGCTCAATCCCTTACTCATATTTCCTACACAAGTTCAACAATAATCCCATTGTACAATCATTTAAATACTTGGCTCTAGGCCCTTAAACAACACACAATTCCTACTAAAATACCTTTCCACAATTTGTTTACCTTTATTATAGTTATACAATACTTAGCATTAAGATTCTGTTTCACATTACTTACAAAACTAGCTCAAGGGTAAGTTCATTTACCTTGATTTGCTAGCTTCCTTCTTTCCTTTCCTTCTCCTTCTTTCCTTCCTTACTCTTCCTTTCACAACCGGTTAGGGGGAGTTCAAAACTCTAATGCTACAGCCCATACCAAGGAATGCTAATGAGCATCAATGTAAATCCTAAACTTCTAAATGCACCCTAGAATACAAGAAGGGTTTAAGGCTTTAAAGAGTATTACCTTGGAACTTCTAGATGAAGTTTGAGCCATAAAACAACCATCTCCAGCACCTCTTGGGACTAAAAAGGAGCAAGGGGGAAAACAAGAGCTCAAAAACTGAATTTCCTAGATTGAAGAAAGGTGAGCTGGAAGGGAGAAACTTGAGTTTCTTTTTACCTTAAAATAACTAGGAGTGTAACGCCCCTAAATTACTAACCATAATATGATAATAAACTTGCTCAGATTAATAAGCGGAAGCATAAGTCTTATAGGACGTTACCGCCACACTCACACCATGTGAATGCTTAGGCTTAACTTACAACCAAACTAACCTTGTATTACATAGGTTATAGAACAACCTAATACATTAGTCTATAAACCAAGAGAGAATAAAATGATGGTCTTCTAGCCCCAAAAGCCCACACTCTCGAATGTCTCCACAACTAAGGAGAAGCTTCTTCATTTCCTGTATCTGTGGTCATTCATACAATCACAAAGAAAAGACCACAGGGCATAAAGCGAAAAATCAGCAAAGCTGAGTAAAATCAAAGCTACCATCAGAAAATAACTTAGTAAAGTACTTGATGGTATATACACAAACTTTGCTCAACCAAGAGTTCAAGCATTAACAATAAGGCATCCAAACCTGCACAAGTACATGTTAATCAATTCACATATTTTCCTTAGTCACCAATTTCTCCATTCCACACAAATCAGTTCAAGGGACGAATCCCGATCATTGAGGCGATCCAACCTTTCCCAAACGCACTCCAGGCCCTAAAAGATGTGCACACCCCCTATAGTACCTTTAAACTATAGAGTAGGAAACCATGAAGCATCTCATGGAGCCCAAGGCATACCATGAGTCCAATAATCCATGAGAAGGCAATTACTGCTCAAGTTCCACATATGGCCATATATCTCAACAATCCATTCCAATGAGTTACTCATTGAATCCTCATTAATCAGAATATAACAATTTAAAATATAACAAGAATCAATAGTCAAGTCACTTAACAAAGCCATTTCATAATTTCAAACACAAGGGACATAACAATAATCAAACAGCACTTAAGGAAAGGCTATGATCACATAATCTTACATGGCACCTTCGGCCAGATCATACAGCATCAAATATCTCAGCTTAACAATTCAAACAACCATAAATCATACCTTAAGACCAAGTCTTGATCAAACAAACAAATCATATCCATTTCAGTTCTACTATTAACTATCTCATCTAGATCAGCTTAAGACATAATTTAACTATAGATTACAACCTGAATCAAACCATAATTGGTTCCTAACACTTTCGGTCATAACAACACAATATTAACCAGATTAGCTTAGGAGTTAATCCAACCATAAACAACCTTCTAAGACAGTACATATAAGTTCCTAACATATTAGACTAAGACCTTAAGTCCTAGCTTAGTTTAAACTATCATCTTCATCCTAAAACTCATGCTGTACATCTCTTTAATAGTTCATAGCCAATTCTGTCATAATAGGTTACTAATGACCAGAACAATCAACAATCATGTTTTTAACCTAGGACACATCTAGTTTACACTAATTAACTTCCAACTGAAAGCGGTTGTACTAGACATCTAATACACCAGATTAGCTCTTCTAGTAATCACACCTTACAACTTAAACAAATTCTATACTTTCACCTATGTTACTCGGCTATAATAATCAGATAGGTTCTAGGTTAGCTAAGCACCTAAAACACTTGATTAATGCTCTAGAATTCCACCCACAAATCTGGTGATTAAACAAAACTCTTAAAGACACCATTTATCCTAGATTATAACAACACCAGATTAGACTAAAGACCATCCAGAACAATCATAATTACCTCCAGGTTATTCCCACTTACTAAACAGCAGCAAAACACCATAAACAGCTCTTAAGCAATCAGTAATCAAAGGTAGGTTGTAAACACATCCTTTTCTTCCTTAAAAACTTTTCTAACTCTTCTAGCTATAGGCTAATAAATACCTACGAATTTTAATTAGATAATATAGGGGTAATACTCCTGTAAAACATACAGATTTATTAAGGGATGGTAACCATGAAGTTACCTTGCAGATTGCTGAAGAAAACCTTCCTTAAATCCTTGGAAAGCTTGCTAGAAGTTAGAACACCCTAAGACAGCCTTTAAGCTCCTCTAAGATTGGAAGAAGATGAAGATAGTAGCTCTCCTCCTTCTCTTTGCTCTCGGCCAGGTGGTGGTGGTAAGCTTTCCTCTCTTTTTTTCTCTTCTAAACGTGCTAAATGGCTGAATAGAGGGGGGACGGTTTATATAAGCAAGGAGGACGGTTTAGGTTGCTTAAGGGTGAAGGAAAGGTGTTGGTGGCTATTTCTAAGCCATGTCACATCTCCAATGGGATGTTGCCACCTCCTACCAGCCTACTTAGGTGTCAGCTCTATTGGTTTAGTATGTGTCAAGTGTTTTAAGTAGGTGCCAACTCATCATGCCACCTCGTGCTTAAAGACGTCTACTTGCCTACTAGCTTGGTCGTGCTTAAGACGTCCTACTAGCTTGCTGAGTCACCTACTTGCTTGCTAGCTTGATGAGTCACCTACTTGTGTGTTTACTACATAAGCTAGCTGCTGCATCACCTACTAGCTTGGTTGTCACAATGTTATTGGAGCATTCTAGCTAGCTACTTTTAAAACAATACAAGAAGTGCTATTAAGGACTTTTCTGGTCCAAATGTGTACTTATGCCAATATTAGGATTTAAATATGCTTAATAGCTCATTAAGACCTAATTAGCAAAGTAAATCATCCTTTAGAAACTTGGGTATTTCAAGGAGAGGATGGAGGTCACAATGGTGTTCTTCAAGCTTCAAAGAGAGCTCTTGCCATGGAGATGAAGTGTGAGTTTTTCTAATTTTGAAAAGAGGGAAATACTCTCCTAAGTGAGTAACACCCCAACCCGAAATCCAATAACCTGAACGATGATGGCTCCCAAAGAGACTGGAAATGCAGCGGAAAATAATACATAACAACGGGTGGTGCTACAATGCCGCTAGTCACTCATGTGACTAACAAGGCTAACTCCAAATAACTTACAAATACTACGGTCTGAGCGCTGAATACAAACCTCTTAAAACAACAAAAGATAATAATAAAACAGTACTGTAAGATGACACCGGTGGTAGTAAACCCCTGTCTTAATTCTACCCCACCTACACTCTGTCGGTGGTCTCTTCATTCTTCAGGTACCTGGAATTGTTTAGCCATGAAACGGCTCAGCAAAATAATTTGTCGGTATGAAATCGTGCAGCCCACAAACTACTGGGCCACACCAACTAATTCGAATACATGCAGTTTATTTATATAGCTGTAAATAAGAATAGCATGATAATATCAAGTATCCACACAAGGACAATAATGTCACAAAGAACAAGACTTCAGAAGGTCAGTTAGCTGAACTGAATTCCTTTAATGATAGTCGGTCCACACAATGGGACTGACAGGTATAACTGAATATCTCAAATAGTGAAGGTATAGTGACCTCGTTAAGATTGAAAGGTTGGGTATTAAAAACCCCAGGAGATAACGTAGTTTAAACCCTGTACTGAAGCTGATGGGAAATAGAACCCACGAGAGGAATGAAGTCTTCCTCTCCACTGAACTGATGGGCATTAGAAACCCAGAGGAATAGAGTCTTCCTCCCAACTGAAGTGTTCCGTCGCGACGTGTAACTGAATAGGAGACGACCTGAGACAGGTACAACTCCTGTAGCATGCATGGCCAGATCCAACTGGGCTCTCGTTCTCGTAGTATAGAATTGTTAAGTATCATATAAAGATGTTAAACAAGAACACAATGTGTATTGTCAATTATCACGTTTAGGATAATGACGTTTGTTATAAAGTGAAGTTAGTGAGAGACTTGAGTACAAGTCCTCGGTATACTGAAGCGCAGGTATTTAATCCACTGGTATAGTAGTGTTTTATGCGTGGGACATACACGATGTAGTCAGCAACATTCACGCACATAAAATAATACCACAGTGCACAAGAGTAAAACAACATTTTACATTAATTATCTTGGTCGTTAATTCAAACAACAGATAGCACACAAGCCGGTGTAATCCGGTAGAAAACAGACTGCAAGAATTCCATACCGTTCACCGTAGACTGTACTTGTTTAGTTCCCGGTCAACGTCTGGTCAAACAATGTCCTAGAATAGGATTAACTGAGAGTGTTAATTTATGTAACTCTCGTATAATAATTTATTGTTTCATGAAACGATTTCATATTCGTTATTTCATGTGAGGTTTATTCCTTTATACTTAGGTAGTTCTTTTAACCTCTTTCCCTTATAATTAATTAAGGTACTTATATATTTCAAAACATGTAGTCCTAATTTATAAGACTTATACTGTGTGGTAATTACTTTTAATTACCTTATGATTGGATGTATAACTTATTTGTCATTCCTTGTGTTTATTTCTAAATCCTTTAATGTATGAATATATACATATTTATTCATGCACTATATTTGTTATTTATTTTAATTGTCTAGGTGACATAACAACTTTATAATTCCTTAACCACATTTATATGTCACACATGGACATTATATTCTTATAATTCTTTGTTATTCTCCTCTTAACCATAAATAATATTTATTGGTTACAATTAAATTCCTTATAACTATATAACCATAGTTTTAATCCCTTAATCACTTATTCTCATTTCCTTTTGATTTACTTGAAAATCTAAAATATATATATTTCACACATGTGTATTATTTATGTTATTTATATATATATAATTGTCTAAAAGACGTAACCTCTTAATAAATCTCCATTTATATTTACATGTCATACATGGACATGTTATTCCCATATCTTTTATTAATTTCAAACTAACCCCAAATAATATTATTTCTTTTACAAGTAAAATACTTGTGCTTGTATATCATATAGTTTTGATTTCATAAATCCTTAAATCATAATTTTCTTTTCTAAATATCTTAAATATCCATATAGGACCTACAAATATTTTTAATCTCATAATTACAACATACTCTTCGATTAATATATTATAACCTCATTTATTTCTTAACTTTACATTAAACTCCAAAATACATTATAATGCATAGTTTTATTTCCTTAAATAATTAATTCACCAAACCACCACTATAATTTAGTAATTATTATTTGAACACTTTAACTTTTATAAATTACCAACTAGCCTCATTAATTTTCGGCTTTGCTTTAGAATTTCTTATAATTGCATTTTAACCCCAAAACTTTACATAATTTATATAATAACTTATAAACTATAGTTTTAATATTTTAATTTCCTCAATAACCAAGTGGACACTTATATTTCCATAAATTGTGAATTCGCCCCATATAAAATCTTGTTTTATATTTAAACTCTTATAAATTACATAATCACCCCATAACTTTTATAACTTGATATTTTATGTCATAAATCATTTTAACTCAAAGTTTTTGGTCAACATTTTGACCATAGTCTAATTTCATACTTAATACATTAATATACCCATAAACTTATATGTTTCTCGGTTTAACCAACCTTTTTAAAATTTACATTTTAACCACATAACTTATTAAACTAGCCATATAAATACTTGTAGCTATTTTAATATTCCCAAAATTTATAATATAAGCTATTACACTTATATATATCTCGAAAATCATCAATGAAATACCTTGCTCTCGGTTTTAATATTCCTTTACCATATAGTTTTAAAACTTGATTTAAACCTTATAATAAATACATATAAATGTATATAAGCCATATAATACTTCCAAAAATTATGCTAATGACTTAGAATGATTATAAACTCAAATAGAGCAATTAATACTTAAATATTTCGGTTTGAATATATTGTATCCTAATTAATTTTTGTGACACATATTTATACCTTAAGGTAATAATCTTACCTTATATGTTATAAATTATTTTATTGACATTATAGTCCATATATTTTCGGCCTTAATTTATTTAAAGGTTACACTAAATTTTTATATCAAAGTTTGAAGCTTAAATCAAACTTAAACTTAATAAACCTTAATTATATATACTTACTCCTTAAATCAAGACAATTCTTGTGCTTGATTTCTCCTTGAATTCCAAGCTCTCCAAATGCTATTTGATGAAGGTATTTTCGGCCACCTTATACACATGTTGGAGATCTATTTGTTAGACTTCTAACAAAAATTTATAAATAATGTTGTAGTAATTTTACAAGAGTTTACCTTAGGAATTTTCAAGGAATTTTTGGTAGACCTTGAGATGATTGTAGATCTAGATTTCCTTCATGAAATAATGAAGAGAATATAGGTTTAGAAGCTCTAGAATTCGTCACTAATTATAGACACCATATGGAGGAAGATAAGGATCACCTCATCTTACCGAATTTTCCAGATTGCGCACTCTCTGTGATTTTTGTCACCCAGAACTGAAATGACCACGAAAATTAATTATCCTTATATGTCTGGAAAGCTAATTCAAAGAGGAACAACTTTGGTGTTGAGAAGTTTTTGAGATAACTTACTGAAAATTCATAATATCTCCCGAACTGAGACCTATTGAACAGATTTCTGCTGTGAACCACTTTGACTTCTTTTGTTCACCCAGAACTGAATACACCATGAAAATTAGTGTTCTGTATATGTATGGAAAGCTAATTCGAAGAGGAACAAGTTTGATGTTTGGAAGATTACGAGATAACTTACTGAAAATTACAGAATCTCTCCCGAAGTCAGACCTCTTGAACAGATCTGCTACTTGACTCTTGCTTTGTAGAATTAGCTAGGAATTTACCTTAGAAATGAAGATAGAAGTTAAATCTCCATTGATGGACTTAAGAGTTCAAAGGAAGAAGATGAAGATGAGAAGGGAGAAGCTTAACCAACCGGTGGTGAAAGGTAAATGAGAAATGAAACTCACGTAGAGCCTAAGAAGGTTGGAAAGAGTGGGATTTCTTTTGACAAAAATAATGTCATTTCATGTATTATTTCCCTTAGTTTATTCACTTGTTTATTGGCTCAATAAAAGGCCATGTAACATGTACATCATCGGCCATGTGACAAGGAATCAAGACAAGGTTTGTTTGATTATTGGAAGAAGAAGACAAGGCATGAGTTAGGTGAGTGTTTTCTTTTGAATTATCAAAGTAGCATACATGTCAACATTCTCCTTGTTTCTCACGGTAATGTGTTGCTATTTCCCATCTGATTTTGCTGATTAAAGCATAAGAACATGGCTAGGTTGGCTAGGTATTTTATTTGCATTTTATAAGGCAATTCAGCCTCCTTTTAACACACATTTTCGGACATGTGAGCTGCTCCAAGACAAGGTATCTTTGTTGTATTAGGCAATGATTTATGCTAGTTATATAGAGTATTCTTTTGGTTATTAAATGAACAACAATCCCCTTCTTTTACAGCTTGAAAATCGACAGCCTACATGTGATACAAGGCTGTTTTGTTTTGTAGTTGCACATGGAATAAAGCTAGGTGCAAGTGGTTGCTTTTGTGTTCTTGTTTCTTTGTTATAATATAAGCTAACCTTCTCTTTCTTTTTTTGATGCAGGAAATCGGTGGGCAGGCTCCTCATTGACAGATTTTATTTGTCATATTATCATATAACACATGCTAGATGAGTCACCATTCCATAAGACAATTTACAAACTCAAAAACTAGTCAAAATTGACTAATAAAATCGCCCCATATGGTGGTCAAATGGGACTGATTTTTCATTTGATTTTTGTTACTCTATATTGTACTAAGACCATACTAATATGTGTAGTAGGTTCCAGCATTTAATTGGTACATTTTTATTATGGTAAAAGATGAAACTTTTAAGGTAAAAATGGTGATTTCTAGTATCTTTTTGATGATAAAATCGCCCCTATTTGTACTATGAATTTAGTACTGCCATCAATTGATTTAGATGGTCATTTTATCCCCTTTTAATACTGTCAACTCGTGGCTCCTCAAAAAGTTCAAGGCAATTGAGTTAAACGCATTTTCGTGACACCCGAAGGTGCGTTTTTGTGCTCTAAGGATTTTTCTGAAAATTAATTAGTCGCTATGACTTCCAAGTGTTTATTGACATTGTTTATAGTCAATAATAATATATTAAGGTGCTACATTGAGTTATATGGGGTTACATCAACCCCAAACACCACTCCCGGGCTAAACGGGGCAAAAAGGAGCGTTAAGAAATTCGCCCGAGCACTTTGTTTATTTTTGAGGAATTGGCTCGAGAATTCTCTTTATAATGTTGAATAAAGATGTTAGGAACTCCAAGAATAATTTTATAGGACTTTGTGTCCCTTCGGTACCACTCCGGGGCACTCCCAGGGGTTTATGGGGCCCGCATCGGGAACCTCCTAGCACTTCGTCTTTAACTGAGAATTTAGCTTGAGGAATTCATCTTATATATTAAATATAGTGTTGTGGTGTATTTGGGATGAAGAGTAATGCTCTACTTCATCCTATAATGTATTTCCGTGACTTTCGGACCTTAAGGGCCTTTAAGGGAACTCCCGAGCGTTTTGTATTTTCGCTCGGTTTCAGATGAGGTCCTGTGTTCTAAGGGTCATGTAATGATCCTTGATTATCTTTACATGTAGTTTACAACTTATATAACTTGTTTAACTTAAGGTCGGGCTTTAGCGCATGTTTCTGACCTTAAGGAATTTAGGTGCGTTTTAACGCCTAAATGTTTATATATTTTCTTTTAGGGTTTAATAATCCCCTAAATAATACTTATTTACTAATATTTAATTATTTTAATGTTAGGGGTATTTCAGTGAGAGGAGTTTAATGGCGTTGTTTTTATTGGATTTGGACTAGGTTAGAGCTTCCAATAATGGAGGAGAAGATGGCTGCTGAGTGGGGGTGGGAAATCGCCATTGTTGGGGCTGGAGGAAGGAGAAGAATTTAGATGGAGGGGGGAAAATCGTGAGAGGCAAGAGTGTAGGAGAGATAGAGACTAAACGTGCTTTTGTACTTTATTACTTTACTCATTTGTCTTTTAGTGTATAAGGGAAGAAATAAATAAGAGAGTTGGAGAGAGGGCTGGGTGAGCTGGCCACACTCATACGCACACATAAATTTTCTGATTTTTATTTACACATGGGGAAGGTTAGTTTGATTTTATTACACTTAACACCCCACAAGTTTTAGTTTTTACACTTTGCACTAACCGAAACCCGTTTTCTGGAATTTTCTCATTTAATTAATTTTATTGGTTCTAGATCTTCATTAATGTTTAATAATGACTATTTGATTGACTAAAATTATTACGGGTCTATTTAACCCGCTTAAAGTCGCGTTTTCACGGTTTCCATGAAAAACGCGCTTTAAGGTTCGTTTGTGTTTTAAATCCATTTTAAGGACCCGCTTTCTTCGGGAATCGTTCCCTCATGTTTATTTAGGCATAATTAAGCTTCTAAAATCTTCCTTAGCCTAATTAATCACTATTTTTGATTTCGGGGTATTTCAATCTACCGCCTTAAGAAACTTTGCCCTCAAAGTTGCTCAAGGTTGATGGATTACTAACACTACACAATTGGCAACTCAATTGCCACAATGTACCTTACTACTACGTTACAAGGTGTTCACTTTCTCTGCACTACAAGCACTACACAGTTTAAGCACAATACACAATTACAATGCATGTAATTCTACAATACAATTCACACTACCAATTGTGTCATATACCGTACAACACAAGTACATTACACATTGTACAAACACACCAAAATACAATTAGCACTACATTGTGCCAACAAAGTGTACTACAATACATACATACTATGCAATGCTATCCTGAAGCAATGCCAAAAACAAAATGGCTCTACCCCCCTTAAAAGGGGTACGCCCCGTACCCTCTAAGCACTAAACTATCTAGTCTACAAATAGCTGTGGGTACTTCGCCTTCATGGCATCCTCTAATTCCCAAGTTGCTTCCTCGACATCGTGGTTGGACCATAAGATCTTCACCATTTGTACAGATTTATGGCGAGTGTCTCTATTCTTCGTATCAAGGATTCTCAGTGGAGTCTCGACGTATCTCATCGTCGTCTCTAGGGATAGGTGTTCAGGTTCTAATACATGAGAAGGATCGGCTATGTATTTCTTGAGTTGTGATACATGAAAGACATCATGAATACGCCCCAATTCTTCAAGTAACGCTAGTCGGTAAGCCACAACTCCAATCCTCTCAGTAATCATGTACGGCCCTACAAACTTCGGGCTCAGCTTGCCCTTCTGGCCAAATCGGAACACGCCCTTCATAGGTGAAATGCACAGGAACACTTGGTCACCCACGGCGAACTCAAGGTCGCGTCGTCGCACATCCGCATAGGATTTCTGCCTATCTTGGGCTGCTTTCATATTTGCTCGGATTTGCTGAACTTCAGCGTGTACTTGCTCAAGATACTCTGGTCCAATTATGACCGCTTCGCTTGACTCATCCCAACGCAACGGGGTACGGCAGGGTCTACCATACAAAGCTTGGAATGGTGATATCTTGATCGACGTGTGATAACTATTATTATAAGAGAACTCGATCAGATGAAGCTTATCAATCCAGCTCCCCTGGAAGTCTAAGGCACATGCTCTAAGCATGTCCTCGAGTGTCTGGATGGTCCTTTCTGTTTGACCGTCGGTCTGTGGATGAAAGGCGGTACAAAGCTTCAACTCAGTACCCAGTGCTTCCCGTATCGCTCTCTAGTATCTCGAAAGAAATCTGGTATCGCGGTCAGATACAATAGTCTTCGGGACTCCATGGTGTCAAATGTTTTCCCTGTCGAATAGCTCAGCTAGCTTCACCACCTTCTAGGTGTCCCTCATCGGAATGAAGCAGGCAACCTTGGTGAGGCAATCGACTACTACCCAGATCATGTTGAGTCCTCCCCTAGCCGGTGGGAGTCCAACAACAAAATCCATAGAGATATCATGAAATTTCCACTCCGGAATTGGCATAGATTGCACCATTCCGCCCGGTCTTTGGTTCTCGAACTTCACTTTCTGGCAAGTGAGACACCTTAGAACATACTCAGTCACATCGGATTTCATTCCAGACCACCAGAAGTACCTCTTCATGTCTTTGTACATCTTGGAGACTCCCGGATGGACGAATAACGTAGAATAGTGTGACTCTCACAGAATGTGATCCCTCAGCTCAGCATTGCTTCGGGGAATGCATAATCTGCCATTCAGCTGGATCAGACCGTCTTCATGCAGTTTGAAGTCGTACTTCCATTTTTTGAATGTGCCCTATGTGATTTTCCGTCTGATCTCTGTCATATAAGGGTCGCTCAATTGAGTGTCTCGCACCTCATCAACCAAGCTAGAAGAAGCGAGTAGTGAATGGAGTGAGTGTGCTCGACGGCTCAGGGCGTCGGCTACAACATTTGCCTTCCCTTCTTTATACTGAAGGTCAATGTCGTAGTCAGATAGGAATTCCATCCACCTTCGCTGTCTCAGATTCAGTTCTTTCCGCGTGAAGACGTACTGCAGTCTCTTATGATCAGAATAGATGGCGATGTTTACCCCGTATAGATAATGTCACCATATTTTCAATGCAAAGACATTGGCTCCAAGCTCTAAATCGTAGGTCGGGTAATTCTCCTCATGTTTCTTCAGCTGGCGGGAGGCGTAAACTACTACCTTGCCATGCTGCATGAGTACGCATCCCATGCCCTCACTAGACGCATCACAATATACCTCGAATCCCTCTGTGCCCTCTGGGAGAGTGAGAACATGTGATGACGTCAACGAGTCTTTCAAACTCTTAAAGGATTTCTCGCAATCACCAATCCATACAAATGGTGCATCCTTCTTCATCAATGTCGTCATGGGCTTTGCTACTTTAGAAAAGTCCTTCACTAATCTCCGGTAATAACCGGGTAGACCAAGAAAGATCTGGATGTCGGTAACAGTCTTAGGTCTAGGCCATGATCGTACTGCTTCAATTTTATCTGGATCGATTGAGATACCCACGCTCGAGATGACATGACCGAGGAAAGATACCTGATCTAGCCAAAACTCGCATTTGGAGAACTTCGCGTACAGCTGGTTCTCGCGCAGTGTCTCAAGTACTTTTCTCAGATGATTTTCATGCTCTTCTGCTAACTTCGAATACACAAGGATGTCATCGATGAAGACTACTACCAAAGTATCCAACTGATCACTGAATAGGCGGTTCATCAGATCCATGAACTTGGCTGGTGCGTTTGACAAACTGAATGGCATCACCATGAATTCGTAGTGGCCATATCTCGTACGGAATGCCGTTTTCGCAATATCTTGCTCTCGGATGGCAATCTGATGATATCCAGATCAGAGGTCAATCTTGGAAAAGACAGAAGCTCCCTTCAACTGATCGAACAGGTCGTCGATGCGTGGCAATGGATACTTGTTCTTTACAGTGACCTCATTCAATTCACGGTAGTCGATGCAGAGGCGGAGGCTACCGTCCTTCTTCTTCAAGAAAAGGACCGGTGCTCCCCAGGGTGATACGCTCTGGCGTATAACCCTTTGTCGAGTACATCACGCAATTGTTCTTTGAGTTCCATCATTTCTGCCGGTGCCATACGGTATGGTGCCCTAGCAATGGGACCAGTACCAGGTACAAGATCAATCTCGAACTCTACTGTTCTCGGGGGTGGCATACCAGGTAGTTCTTTTGGGAACACATCAGGAAATTCAGATACAACTGGCACCTCGGTGCTGAATTCTGGATCTCTCTCTAGATCTTGCACATAGCATAAATATACATCGTGCCCCTTTCTAAGCTCCCGGTATATAGCCATAGCGGAGATTACTGTAGTCGAAGGCTCTCTCGACCTCTGGCTATAACACCCCAACTGCTAACTTGAACCATCACATCACACCTGCAACAACATTACAACACAGCGGAAAAATACTATAAGTTAGTGTTACCGCCGTTAATCACCCACGTGACTAACTAGGCTTATTCCAGTTTCAAGCTACGGTCTGATGGACCCGAGTGTACCGAACGTAAGTGCGTACAAAGTCTTAAAACAAAATACAATACCAAGTTCGAAGTATCCCTCCTATTATTACAACTTACTACCACAGTTTATGAAACGAGTGTACAGGCACACTTTGTAATGCAAATTAAACCCTTAGTACTCTACCCACTCCTACTCTCAGGTTGAGTCCTCATCTGACACCTACCTGCAAAGTTTAAATCACAGGCCCCAAGGGGGCTCAGCATATTGCTGGTACAGAAGACGTGCAGCCCACAAGCTATCAGGGTTACACACGACTACTTTGTCGTATACATGCAGTTGATTATTCATACAAATAATAATAAGTAGTACGATAACAAACAACACACCCATGTGAAACATTCACAGCTCCAATAAATCCAATGTCGTAACGGACGCCCATTAATGAGTAAGTTAGATTCCTAACTCCTGAGGCCTGAGAATTGTTTAGTTCTCGTGTTTGACCATACCTTATAAGTGTCAACCGTTCTCTTAAAAGAACTGGTTGTTCTCTAACTGAATTGCTTATTTTTGTCGGGTCAAAGTAACCCTAGTCAATGAGTTATTAGCTCCATTGGGTTAAGAAACACAAATTCTTAAGTTATGAGGGATGTAGGCTTGACCCTCCCGCGCCTCCTGAATTTGCCTCCCACCTCGAACTGTTCACTCGAGATGGTCGGGTCTGTTGTCGACCCTAGGCAACAAGTCATAGACGAGCCATATGCGGAAGACAGATCTGATACAGATGCCGACCTCCTAACCTAAACATGCATGACCGGAGTCAGTCCCGGATTCCTGTCCCCCCAAGTTCCAGTTAGTTGAAGTCTCATTGACAATTTGTTAGTTAAACCTCTCGGTATTAACCAACTAACAACATGGAGTATTTATAACCTTGTACAATTGTTACTAAACTAGTTAATGAACAAGCTCTGAATCAAGTCGTGTTAGTGTGCAATGGACACACAATAACAATAAAGTAGATCGGTTTCATGCTTAATCTCGTTTAGTCGTATCACAATAACACATAGCACACAAACCGAGGTAGACCCCGTTAGCAAGCTAGCTACTAGAATCCCATACCTTAGCCTATCGACGTTTGTCCACTCTCGGATGACATCTCGACTATTCCGGTCACTTACTCCGCTCCTATAGTTCATTAGGACGGCGTGGTTAAATAACTTAATCTTCGTATTTTCACTATTCACCGTAGTTGACTATTCATATATACATAGTTTACTATTCATGTATATGTATTTACTATTCATGTATATGTATCTACTATTTATCTATACGGATACTATTCACCTATACAAGTACTATTCATGTACACCAAAAATTTTCATATACGTTTGTATGATACTACGTATTTATTTCTTTTTTCCCATATAACTTGTATTTTCATTAAAAATATACTTTAAGTATTGATTTCTCCTATACTTATTAAATTACGGGTATACCCCTCGTATACTTAAGTTATATACGGGTCTCGTTTAACCCCGTCTTAACTCTGTTTCTTTTACAACTTGTTTCTAAATTCTTTATTTAATTCCTTTAGAAATCTAAACACTTAGGAATGTGTTTGTTTATGTTATTTACTCATAATTCCTTTTATACTTTTGGTCAATTACTAAAGTATACCTAGGTTTGACCAGTCTATTACGGTCAAACCCTCAATTTTCCAGAAATTACCAAATTACCCCTAAAGTTAATTTAACTTAACTTTTATTCCTTTATCCTTTTAATATCTAATCTTTTGCTACAAATTTTATTCTAGCTCCTCTAAACATTTTACAAACTGTTATTGACCAAGTTTGACCATGTTTGACCAGGGAAATTACCATTTTACCCTTGTGGTCTTTTCTTTTATCCTAACTCATTTTTAACCAATTTAACTCCAATTAATTTCTAATTTTCGTAATTAATTTTCCTACAGATTTTTGAACATCAAAAATCATTTTAAACATCACCAAATCACCAGATTTTATTACCTAATGTTATAGTACATATATACTATCTTTTATTAACTTTAAATATACCAAAAATCTTATAAATCCTAGTAATACTTATAAACTCTTTATATATTGTAAACTTAGTTCTACAATTATTTTCTCATCACTTAAACTTCATAAACTCCATAATAACTCATATATTTTCGGCAATGATAATATATAACCAAAACTTCTCAAATTTTACATATTACTCTTAATTATACTAATTCCTTTAATTTAACTTAGTTATATAATTTTCCTAACTCACATATAATCTGTTAATTTTTGGCTACCCCTAAACTATAGTATATGAACGTTTCTTATATTATGATAGCTTATATTAAAGTTTATCATAAGGGTTATAAATCTAATTTAGATTACAAAATATTAACATTTTAGGTGCCAAAATTTAAATCTAACACCTAATAAATTCAGCAATAATAAACAAGGTATACAATAGGTTAGATCATATATAGATCAATATTTAGAACCTTGAAATAGGTAGTTGTAGGATTTACCTTGTATATTAACCTTTTAGCTTAATATCTAAGCTTGAATTCCTTAGAAATTTTGCCAGCAATTTGCTAGAGGAATTGTCCCAAAATTATATAATATGAAGAATAAGAAAGGTTAGTATCCCATGCCAATCGGCTGTAATAAAAACCAAAGAACAAGAAGTTTTCAAGAAGGCAATATTTTACCTCAAGAATCAAAGGCACTTCTTAGCGGTTTTTATTAAGAATATGGGGGCTCATGAGCTATGGTTGTAAAGCTCTTTGAAATAGGATTCCAACGAGCTATCACGATTGTTATTTGGAGTTAGGACGAGAAAGTTGTGATTTCTACAAGGCAAGGTGTTCTTTAAGGCACTAATCTAAGAACATTGGATTTTTTGTGATGTTTCTTCAAAGAGAGGAGGAGCTACGAATTTGGGAGCTCTCATAATGACAGGCAAGTGTCTGATTAATGTATTACTCAGGGGACAAGGTGATATGGCACTTAATGAAAGTCTTGGTGGGTGTAATAGTAAAATTAAAGCATTTTGTCCTTAATGACTCACCCTTTCATGTCGGCAGCCCTTGGTATCCTTTGACCTGTTTTTTTTCTCCCTTGTATTTATGTAACATTAGATGTATTAATCTCGTTCATAAGGACTTATACCATGTGTTATGTATGTTACATAGCCAAAATGCCTTAAAACACCATTTTATGTGCTTCCGGGTTCACATTGATTATGCAATTTGTTTTGGCTAGTTTTAAATGTGTCCTTAATATATTTACAACCTTTATATACTTTGTTCGTGAAATAGCATGTTGCTCATTCCAATTTAAACCAAGTCGTTTAGTGGTCTCTCCTTGACTTTCGTCAGTTTAGTACCTGTTTTACTGTGGACTTGTATACTTGTTTTTGTGTGTATACGTAATGGTTCCTATGACCATTTTATTGTTGTTTCATTATTTATTAATGTTATTTATGCTCATTAGCCTTTTAGTTCCATGTATACATGCTTAAAGCACATTTTTCCTTAAAGCACATTTTGTGCTCTAAGGTGCAGTTTCGGTTTAAACGCTTAAGGCATGTTTTGTGTACACTGTTGTTTAACTCTTTTCTAATGTTTCTAAGGCATGTTATAGCCTTAGTATATTATAATTAGATAGTTCATCAATATATTAAGGTTTGGGTATTTCACTAGCGGTATGAAACAGTAACTCCAGATGGACTCTTGAGCAGCAATCTATGCTCGCGCAGAGGATTCACCCTTGGCCACTCCAACCAGTTCATCCTGACTATCAAGTTGAATCCCAACCCATTGAATTTGATGGAGGAGATGGGAAACTCTTCACCCTTGATTTGGATCGTGGCAGCTCGGTATATTGGTACATCTTACTCGCTCCTTCGACGGGAGCGTAACCAAGAAGTTTGGTAGCTCATCTGCGTCTAACCCCAACCTCTTCGCAAATTGGGGAAACAAAGGTGTGAGAGGTGCCAGAGTCAAACAATACGGAGGCATCAGTGCCATTCACCGGGAAGGTACCCATTAGGATGGTGCCGCTCTTATCGGCTTGTGCTTCGGTCTGGATACTCAGGTTACCTTCGGTACCGAGTCCACTACCTAATGATTCATATGTTTTTTAAGTAACGATGGTAGGACGCAAGTGGAATTTAATAATCAACATTGCTTTTATTAATAACCAACCATCATACATAATGTGTCTCTAATACACATTACTAATACGTTACATGACAGTACAAGGTTAGTACTTTCTAAAGGTAAGGTTCAGGCGTCCTGGTTTCATGTGTGTGGCATTGATTATTGCCGGTGGTGCCGTATTCAACTTGATATTTTTGATACCGTGATACAGTAACCTTGATTTTCCACCCATGACTAAGACATCTCCTGATCTCAATACCCATTTTCTCCCTAAGGTCCACCCGCTTCTGCTCGCTATACAAAAATACCGCGTCATCACCAATGGACCAAGACACTACAGGCACTCCTTGTCCAAGAGATTCTGTTGTCTCGTCCTTATCTTGGTGTAAGCCAAGTCGTCCTTCTTTCTCATAGAAGTTGACGATGCACAGATCTACTTCAAGTGCAGGGATTGGATCATCGTCACATTGTTGTGCAAGTTCTATGGCTTGTGTAACAAGCGTCTGAAATTTGGTGGGTATTGTCGGTGGTGTCACTTCGTATTGCTTCCGTGTTCTTTGGTATGTCTTGGTATAAGGATTCAAGTCCTTTCCCAAGCACATCATCTTCAGCTTCATCTTTGCTCCACTGGGGAATTCGGGTGTGTAATCCTCCTGGACCCGCTCCTAGTTCATTGCACCGTCGGATGATGGAAATTTGTGCTTCGGGTGCCAGGTATCCTTTTAATAAGATCATACCTGGTCGGATGACCTGACACTGCTCGTTGGTGAAGTGGTGAGTGATGATGTCGGCTTCTTCATGGTTTGGGTTTGAAGGTATTGGGTAGCAGATATTAAATATCCCTAAGGTTGTAAATTTCATCTTATGTGAGTTCTAGTCTCAACTAGTCCATTTCATGCTTAAATTCGTACTTTAAGTGCTTACGCATTCATGCATTCACTCAAACAGGAAATTAATACTTTAGATATGCTTCAAGGATTAAAGGTAATAGTTAGTACCTAGGCCGGACTTAGTACCGGTCCCGTCACGATCAATGATGTGCAAGGCTGGCTGCCTCTGCGGTGAGCCCTTCTGAGCACCTCGGGACCCTTGTCCCTGCGAGGTCTGCTGGGCCTCAGCATCGCTAGATGCAACCTCCTTACCTTCTCGCTGTTTGTAGCCCTGGTAGTTGCCCTTGGGCTTCAAGTTGTTAGGGCATACATTCGCACGGTGCCTCGATTTCTGGCAGTTGTAGCATCGGATTTTCCTTCCTTGGCAATCGGTGTCGGGATGATCTTTGTTGCAATATCGGCAGACATAGTTTTGGCCATCACTTTGGTTCTTGCCATAGCCAGAACCAAACCTGTAGCTTCGAAGTTAGCAAGGTTCGGTATATTTACACTAATTCACATGTGTACTAATTCGGTTTCGGGTTCTTACCCTTGTAGGGCTGAGACCTCAGTGGATTTGCTGCCATCGGCGTAGTGTAGGCGAGCTGTAACGGCTCAGCTGCCTTGTCCTTCTCAGCATGGGCACTGCTGTCTCCTGGGGTATTCTTCTGGTGCTGCTGGGTAAATTTCCCTTTCCTCTTCTTCCAGCTCTTACCCTGGTTCTGCTTCTCTGAGCTGGTATTCTTGTTATTTGCTTTACGCTTAAGCGCTTGCTCTTCATCCCTCAGCTGGCATGTGATCTTAACACGAGAGCAGCATGATAGCGCTCCTGAAGTCACCAGACATTAGCTAACATTCTTTGTATACAAAGGATTAATTCACATAGACTACGACACTAAGGGTTTAAATGTCATTTACCTGAAGTGAGGTAAACTGTGTGTACCCCATGCCATACAGGAGTCGATGGCTCAATCCGCCGTAGAAGCGGTCGACCAAGACCTGGCGCGGTATCCCCGAGGTCGGGTAGCAGTCTGAGGATGGAAGTGAATGTACGGTAGTATTCATCGACCGTCATCTTCTCCGTCATTTTGAGAGCATCGAGCTCAAGACGCTTCTTGGTCTTGATATGCTCAGGATAGTACTTGGATCGAAGAAGGGCGGTGAAGGCTTCCCAGTCAAAGGTGGGGTCAGCAGTGTGCTCGGCCTTAACGAGCTTCCACCAATCCATAGCCTCGTCCTTGAGGTAGTACGCAGCTATCCTCACCCTCACTCCAGCAGGAGCCTCGAGGGTCTCAAAAGTTGTCTCCATCTCGAAGATATAGGCCTCGAGTTTGGCGGGGTCACTCTCACCTCTAAAGCAAGGAGGGCGAAGGTCGGTGACGCTTTTTACCCAATTTGTTTCTCGGGGTTGAGGTGGGTCGGGCTGCTGCTGCTAGTTTGTAGTACTTGCTGCTGGGCTGCATTCATTAATTGGGGCAGCAGCTGTGCCACAGTGGCGGCGATGATCTCGGTGACCGTCTGCGCACCAGGCTCATCACTAGCCTGCTCCCCACCCCTCGGCCGCGACCACGGCCTCTTCCTGACATCTGAACAAGTATGGATTACATTAGATACTGTGACTAGGTGGTCTTGATTTAAGCAATGGTATCATCCTTTCAGATGTTAAAAGGTATCCGTATTCATTAACGGTTATTCACGGTTAGGTTTCTACTTCTCTGTTGTAAAACAGTTTGCAATCCTAACTCGGTAATCTAGCCACCTGAGCGCCACTGCGCTCTGATACCACTTTTGTAACACCCCAGCCGTTACTCCTATCATTATCCTCTAATCGTCTCCATGATTACTCTACTCGCAGCGGAATTCTGCATACTCCGGCGGGTGATACAACACCATCAGCCACCCAATGACTAACAAGGCTCGTGCTACTTACTGTAACGGTCTGATGAATAGATTATACCGAGCAATAATAAATTCTTCCATTACGTTCTCAACCTTACTTACATCCTTCGATTACCGAGTATACAAAAACATATTAGTTACATCCCACTTTTACAAGTCTAACAAAAGTTATGAGTCTATACATCCACTCATTCTTACTAACCTCACAATTCCAATATCCAAAAGGGTGTACCACATGGTACACCGGCTACTCAAAAGGCATAAGCCGTGTACAACTCAGTACACTATTTCCAATCTACTAACTACACAAAAGGAGTTCGGCTCTATCTTAACATGACCATCATTCTCGGGTACCTGGAAGAAATAAAAACAGTGCCCCAAGGGACTCAGCAAAATCTGCATATGAAATTCATACCCGCGTGCTAACGGGGGTACACCGACTACTTGGTCGCATACATGGAGTTCATTATTTCATACATGCATACATGCTTTAATAAGTAACATTACATTCACACATGGCACATACATACAATCCGATACATACAAGGAAGACATTCACAAGTCGACCTTCACACTTAAGGCGGTGAGATCCACTCCTCAAGTACATACACAATTCTTTGTTAGTTACTTACGCATCCGGGTTAATCGGATGTACTTTACTCTTTTACTCGAGATCTTTGACTTACACCAATCATGATCTTTACATGGCCAATTACTCTTCTTACTTATTTACTCAAGTCAAGTCGGTATGACCTCCGGGCAGGGACTATGATATCCCACCACCGGGCTTCAGGGTGGCTCACTAATCCAGGTTGCTACCCATTTAAGGGTTTGGACCATGGAAAAGATTAAGGCCAGGAATCGGATTCAACTCTTGTGTCTCCTTATCCTCACGCGTGGCCGAAACTATATCGGACTTCGTACTTATTCAAATTTACCAATTTCTCAAGGTTAGAAATGTTAGATTGTTAGGAAGTTAGTGAGAAGCCCTTCTTTCCATACTACTTGGTTAATACACTTCACATCAAGGCAACAAACACTTCATTCTCATTCATACATTTCATGAATTATACAAACTATGAGTTCAAATGCAATCCAGCAAGGAACAATATACTTCAAGCACAAGAAAGTGCAATAAACCTGATTCGTGCATTTTCTCTTAATTAGGTAATCACACACAACACACAAATCAGGTAACCACGGTAGCATACGGGGCATGAGAAAATCATACCGTTCACCGTCGTACTTGGACTCCGATTTTCCTTTGAGGTTCAACTAATTGAGTCCTAGAACATACACGGAAATTCCGTTCCTTCATAAATACTCCCAATTTACCATTGCTAGTTCTTACTATCATAATCTTGAAAATCACTTTCTTCACATTATTCCTTAAGCTTGTTTTCTTACTTATGTGCGTATTATTTTCTTCCTACCATCATTACTCTAATACTAAAGCCACATATGTATGTATATGTACATAATAATAGTATGTATGTGTATTTTTTTCTTCTTTTTTTGTTTGGACCCGACGACCCACGACTTGACCCGACTGACCCAACCTCTCTAGGTCGGTCGAAGTCAGTAAGCATCGGGTCTTGAAAGTTTCATTTCGACCGACCCACGACCGATTCAACCTTCTGGATCGGTCGAAGTCAGAAGATATACGGTTTGAAAATTCTTGCCGACCGACCCAGGACCGACTCGACCCTCTGGGTCGATCGAAGTCAGAAGACATACAATTTGAAGGTTCTAGCTCGACCGACCCATGACCGACTCAACCCTATGGGTCGGTCGAGGTCAGAATTGCTCCTTTGAATTTGTTTCAACTTCATCCTTCTACCTGTTTCTTCTCCAATCTTCCTACAAGTAATCTAACATGTATAACACTAATTAGACCCTCTAAACTACCTTAGTTCATTCATTAAACTCATCACTAAATTCTTGGCTTCCTTACACAATTTTCCCACTCTTGTTTTTCCTAAAAACACATGCTACAGATTTTTTGTTTGATTCCTTTCTCTTCACTAACTTAATGGTTTTTTAACCATTGCATTACTAGTGTTCTTAGCATTGTTCCCAACATGGTTAATTACTCATTTTAAACACTAAGACACACCTAGTTATTCCCTAGGTTATCTCTCCTCCTTAACACATTTAAGTCTCTTAGGTTCTAGACAAATTTTGACAGAGGTTCCCCTAAAATTCTACCATTCTCACCACATTATTTTTCTCATACAACTTGTGTAAACACCCCTGTTTATTCAAGACACTAACAACACAATCATAGCTCAATCCCTTACTCAATATTTTCCTACACAAGTTCAACAATAATCCCATTGTACAATCATGTAAATACTTGGCTCTAGGCCCTTAAACATCAACACAATTCCTACTAAAAACATTTCCACCATTTGTTTACCTTTATTATAGTTATACAATACTTAGGCATTAAGATTCTGTTTCACATTACTTACAAAACTAGCTCAAGGGTAAGTTCATTTACCTTGAATTTGCTAGCTTCCTTTCTTTCCTTTCCTTCACCTTCTTTCCTTCCTTGCTCTTCCTTTCATAACCGGTTATGGGGGAGTTCAAAACTCTAATGCTACCCCATACCAAGGAATGCTAATGAGCATCAATGTAAATCCTAAACTTCTAAAATCAGCCCTAGAATACAAGAAGGGTTTAAGGCTTTAAAGAGTATTACCTTGGAACTTCTAGATGAAGTTTTGAGCAGTAAAAATAACAAGCTCCAGCACCTCTTTGGGAGCTAAAAATCGGATGGAGTAAGGAGAAAACAAGAGCTCAAAAACTGAATTTCCTAGATTGAAGAAAGGAGAGCTGGAAGGGAGAAACTTGAGTTTCTTTTTACCTTAAAATAACTAGGAGAGGATGGAGGTCACAATGGTGTTCTTCAAGCTTCAAAGAGAGCTCTAGCCATGGAGATGAAGTGTGAGTTTTTTTTTATTTTGAAAAGAGGGAAATACTCTTCTAAGTGAGAGGAGTTCAATGGTGTAGTTTTTATTGGATTTGGACTAGGTTAGAGCTTCCAACAATGGAGGAGAAGATGGCTGCTGAGTGGGGGTGTGAAATCGCCGTTGTTGGGGCTGGAAGAAGGAGAAGAATTCAGATGGAGGGGGAAAATCATGAGAGGCAAGAGTGTAGGAGAGATAGAGACTAAACTGCTTTTGTACTTTATTACTTTACTCATTTGTCTTTTAGTGTATAAGGGAAGAAATAAATAAGAGAGTTGGGAGAGAGGGCTGGGTGAGCCGGCCACACTCATACGCACACATAACTTTTCTGATTTTTATTTACAAATGGGGAAGGTTAGTTTGATTTTATTACAGTTAACACCCCACAAGTTTTAGTTTTACACTTTGCACTAACCGAAACCCGTTTTCTGGAATTTTCTCATTTAATTAATTTTATTGGTTCTAGATCTTCATTAATGTTTAATAATGACTATTTTTTGACTAAAATTATATGGGCTATTTAACCTGCTTAAAGTCATGTTTTCCTAGTTTCCTCGAAAAACGCGTTTTAAGGTTCGTTTGTGTTTTTAATCCATTTTAAGGACCCGTTTTCTTCAGGAATCATTCCCTCATGTTTATTTAGGCATAATTAAGCTTCTAAAATCTTCATTAGCTTAACTAAACACTATTTTTAATTTCGGGGGATTTCAATAAGAGTTGAGCTAGACAATTATGGACTTCCTATTGGTTCTAGGGGTTGCATTCTTACTAGTTTGCTAGGAACTGTAGCTCGAAACCCACTATATGCAGCTATCAATTATGAGGATTGGCACAAAATGCCCTCAAAAAATAAAGAAGACATGTGGGAACTTGTGCAGGTATGGAACAATATATTTCAAGTTTATACTATGTTTATCTTTAGATTTAATTTGAGTAAATAGTAAGAAGTCGTCTACTTTTCTTATTTATCCAGAAAAAGTTTTCTTTTGAACCAATGGCAACAACGGAAAAAAAGAGTTGGATATTGACCGGCTTGAATGACAAGCGGAGAACTTGGAAGAATACTTTAAAGTCGAATGTTTTTTTATTCTAGTAAGACTTTGGAGCAGGAAGGGCAATTGAAGTCGCTTATCAGATATTGGTTGACAGACGAAGCAAATGTATTAAATTAGAATATTTGTTTATTCTGAAATTGTTCACAATACATGTCAGCTTTATCATGTTGTTGGTAACTAAGTGTCTTGTAAATTTGAAATGGATGCTCTTTTGATGTACAGAGAATTAGTGTGATAAACAAAGTCAACAAGGAGAAGTTAAAGGAGCCACATGTTGTAGGAACCAAGTCATTTGCTAGAATTGTTCATGAAGATGTAGGTATTTTCTCCAGCAAGTTAGTATTTTTTTGGATGATGTTTAATTTGAATGATACTGACTTCATAACTTATCTTTACATATAAAAGATGTTGCTGAACAATGGCCGACGTCCTTCTTGTGTCATAATTTATATCAAAATTTGATATAACACAAAGTTTAGAGATTATGTGACACCTGAAGCGGCTGAAACAGCGGTATAAAATTACTAGTATTCTATTATATCCATATAATCTTGATTTCTTAAAGTCGTAGCTTAATCTAATAATAGCATTCTATTATATCTATTAACTATGAATTTATTTGTTCAATTATTGTTTAGGAGACAATGAAAGCTGACTTGGAGAATATTGATCCCATAGAAGTTTCTGAAGCTAACAATAGTTGGATTGGTAATGTGTACTCTGAGCACAAAGGGCCAGAAAAAAAGGACGTGTTAGATGCATTGGAAAAAGGATTTCTACATCACAAGATATTGGAACTTCCGAGCAAAGAAACGAGAGTGCTGATAAGTCTTAACTTGTTTGTTAGCTGCTTTCAAACAAATGTGCCCAAATTTCTCAATGGATGATGCACAAGCTATGACTTCAAATGGAGAGGTACATTTACTTATTTGTATGTTGTTGCAACTGTATGTTGATGCATCTATATGGTAATGAATCATACACACATTAGAGGAATTTCTAACACATACCCACGGCTATTCTAGGACAGAGTACACATTAGAGGAATTTTTGCTAGCTTCTATGGTTGTTTAAATGATATGTTTTATAAGAATTTGGTCACGCGTTGCATGTTTTAGGGTGGGATCAATGGTTGGACGAAAATGAAGGACAATATGAGTCCAGAGAAGCCCAAACAGTGGTTGATCTACTCTAATAGAGGGTTTTTTCTATCCTTCTTCCATTCTATTTTCTTCACCACTTCTACCTTCTAACGTCCAGACAAGCTTAGTTATAAGGAGGCCATTTAGACAGAACTTTACTGGTTCTACTTTTGTTCCATCAAGTTCGATATCTGTGGACAACTAGTCATTATTTAGCATCATAGCTCTTGTCTATGCCCTCTTCTTTCATCCGTTTACTATGTGTTTGTTGGTTTGTTGCTGTTTATAGTGCATTTTACTTCATTCAGTCAA
Source organism: Limonium bicolor (assembly GCA_023374045.1). Lineage (NCBI taxonomy): Eukaryota > Viridiplantae > Streptophyta > Magnoliopsida > Caryophyllales > Plumbaginaceae > Limonium > Limonium bicolor. Next base: position 35,358 of record JAIOTZ010001269.1, read on the forward strand.
GTGCACAATTAGTGAAATGTAGCAACAGGATACAAACTGCTCAAGTGTTGTTGCTGCCATGCTCATATTATACTATACATTGTTGGTTTTTTCTGTTTATAGTGCATTTTACTTTATTCAGTCAAGTGCACAATTAATGAAATGTGCCAGCAGGATACAACATTGCTCAATGTTGATGCACCAGTACTCTTATTATACTATGCATTTGTTGGTTTGTTGCTGTTTATAGTGCATTTTTACTTCATTCAGTCAATTGTATGATTAATGGAATGATTTTTTATTTTTTGACAGATGGATACAAGCTCAGATGCATCAGGGAGATAGTTGTACCTTCAACAAAGGCTCAAAAGTTATGATAAAGTTCATATTGTTACATAGTTGTATGAATTGAAATATTTTTACAGTAGCGTAATAATATTGGAAAGTTGAAACTGTTTTACAGTTTGTCTAGTCCAAATGGTATAGTTTTTGTATGGATGAACATATATGAAACATTAAATTCATATAAATAAAGCTTTCTTCTTTGTGACCTCAAGTGTGGTGTTCTTGTATTGATAAACTAGTAGCTTGTGAGCATGGAAAAAATATGTTGTATTGGTTTTACCAACAAAAAAAAGTGTTGATATTGCCACATTTTTCTTGTATGTCATATTTGTTAGTAAAAGTTATAGTAATAGTTAGAAACTGTTGGTATATGATCTAATACCAACTACGACGGATGTTTTAATTCGTTAGTAAAGGTCTATAGTGACGGTGTTTATGCCAACAGATATCCATTCTGTTGGGAGGTATTTTGAATCTATACTAAAGTTTTTTAGCCTTTTCCAACGGATTTTTACTGTTGGTGAAACACAATTCTTTTGTAGTTGTTGTCGATATAACGGGTCGGGTAAAACAGTGAACGGATATCTAGGGCCCCATTATCATCCCTATACACAATTAGAATAAGATGTCTTAAACCCTTTTTTTACTTAAAAGAATTATCCGAAAACCTTGAACTTCGATATTAGTAAGTTTTTTATAAGTTTTGTGGTTAATTTTAAATCTAAAATTTGAAAATGTTGCTTCAATATATGTATATTAATAGTATTATATATATATATATATATATATATATAT